>CM046660.1:128420736-128520736 GCA_025594165.1 Tamias sibiricus
AGATTCACTGAAGTGATCTCAAATAAATTAAAGGTAAAGATAGAATCTTCAAATATAATCAGAAAAAAAAAAACTTCATGCAAAATAACACCAGTTAGGGAAGGAGACCTTTCATTGGAACAATGGATGCCAGAAAACTATGGATTACTAATTCAAATTTTTAAAATAAATTAGTCAATTTAGAAGCTTATGCCTAGCTATTATATCACTGAAGAATGAAAACAAAATTAAGACATTATCAGATGTAGTCATATGTCTCTTAATGACAAGCATATGTTATGAGAATGCAGTTTTAGGCAATTTGGTTATCATACAAACATAATAGAGTGTATGTACACAAATGAAGATGGTGAGAACATAACTAGGCAATATAGTCTTATAAGACCACTGTTGTATATGTGATTTGTCTTTCACTAAAAAGTTGTTATGTAGTGTACAACAGTACTTAGATATGTAAACCCACAAATCCTATCTAAAACAAACAAAAACAAAACCTGTCAAAAACGTATTTCATTAAGAAAAAATGAAAAAATATGCAAATTTTGGATTACAATAAATAATAGAATGGTGAGCACAAAAGTTAATGAAATCTGTTTACATTTAATTAACTACTTCTTATTTTTAAAAAGCTAATTTACTTTGTAAAGGTAAAATATATGAATAGTCTTTAAAGATACAAAATACTTATCAAAATACAAGATTTGAAGGAAAATGAATTTTTCCTCAAACTTTGTAAAAGTGTGTTTTGGGCATGGTCAAAATAGAGATTAAAAGTTCTAAGTAATGCTTGTTTTTAAAAAGTGCTTGAAATAGTAAGAATGAAGGTAAACACTAAAAGATTAAACATACACTTCTTAGAGTGTCAAAATCAGAAATGATAAAAAAATAGTGTATTTGTCAATCCATGAGAAAGCATGGAAGGAGAAAAAATAGGACAAGTAATATGAAAGTTAAGCAGGAAACACAAAATAATATGTAGGTAATAATTTTAAATGTATCATAAACTATCATATGTATTAACAGGTTGAATTCAACTTTCAAGTCTAAAATCCAGCTATATGCCATTCATAAATTATATTCATGAACAAAATCCCAAAGCAAGGTTAAAAATAAAATAATAAAATTATAAATACAAAAACCAAAATAACTAAATTAAAATAACATATAATAGAATTTAAGTGCACTTCCACAAATAACAAAAAATAAAGGAGGTTATTACATAATTGTAAAAGGAAAAATAAATCAAACACATAATATTTGGAAGCTTATGTGCACTTAATAAAATGACTCAAAAATAAAAAACAATGAACACAAGTGAAATGATATAAGGAATTATCAAATTCATAATGATAACATGAAATCTTAATGCAGCTCTATCAGAAACCAATTGACCAAACCATCAAAAATGTATTAATGTCATAAGTACTTTATAGATATTCTGAACTGTAGAACAAAAACTTTTGAGTTGGTGGTTGTAATATAAATCTGTTTCAATAAATAGATAATATATTTTCTTTGCCAGAACATTTATTAAATTTTATTAGGAACTAGTTTACAAAGAAAGCTTCAGAGAATTTAAAAAATTGACATTAAGCATATCATATTCCCTATTAATGCAATTAAATTAAAAATTAACAATGAAATGTTGAAATTTTCAACATGTTAAGAGAACTTGTAATAAACTCCTGAATAACTAATGACTCAATAAGAAAATCAATGAAAATTACAAAATATTTATAACTAAGAAATTGAATGCAATAATTAAGTGCATCCAGTCTGGTAGTATACAGTTAAAATAGCACTTTAGCGTGAATTTTCAGTGTCTAACGCTTTTTTAAAAAAATACAGGAAAAAATGAAAAGTAAATGGTACCCATATTTAATTTGAGAAGCAAGTTGAATTACAACAAATTAAACATAACAAAACTAATGAGGGATGCGATAATAAAGATAAAAGCATAATTTAATGAAGACAAAATGAAATACAGCAGTTAAAATTTCAGGAAATTAAAAATTGTGCAAAAAGGATAATTCATATAGTTAGATGTCTACAAAAAAGTGAAAAAATAAATGGTTTCATGCTTCAGAAACAATTAGTTATGAGAGTAAGTACCTTAATGAACAGCCTTCTCCACAGCAAATCCATCCTCAAATGACTATTTCCAGTAATGATTTTCATGAAATTAGAGTATATTTATTACTCATTGGAGTTTTGTGTTTCAGCAGAAGCAGAAGTCGCATGTTTCATTAAACAAATGGGCTCTGCAGATAGAACAGCTAGGTTGGCTTCCTCCATCCTGCTAGGAGTAGCCCTGTGATGCAGGAGGGCCTACCCTTTTGAGCCTCACCTGCTCAAGTAGAGAAAATGGTAATACCAGATAATCCACATAGACCGCACAGAATAGTTTTTAGAACTGAAATAAACAACCAGTAAATATTACAATTTTGTATTACCATTGCTATTTTTTATTAAATTTTTATTTGTTTTAATTAGTTACACATGACAGTAGAATGCATTTATGTACTATGCTATATCATACATAGATGGGATATAATTTCTCATTTTTCAAAGTGTACCTGTTGCAGAATCATATTGGTTATGTAGTTATATATATATATATACATATATATATATATACAGTAATAATGTCTGTTTCATTCCACTATCTTTCCCATTCCCACATCCCCTCCCTCCCCTTCCTCCTCTCCCTTCAGTTCCCTTTACTTTATCTACCGCTATTTTTCCCTAGTGTTCCCCCCCACCCCATCCCCCGTGCCTTATTGCGAATTAGCAGCCACATATTAGAGAAAACGTTCGGCCTTTGGTTTTGTGGTTTTATGGGATTGGCTTATTTTGCTTAGCATGATATTCTCCAACTCCAACCATTTACTAGCAAATGCCCTAATTTCACCCTTCTTTAAAGCGAGTAATATTCCATTGAGTATATATTCCATATTTTCTTTATCCATTCATCTATTGAGGGACATCTAGATTGGTTCCATAGTCTAGGTATTGTGAATTGAGCTGCTATAAACATTGATGTGGCTGTGTCACTATAGTAATAGAAAACAGAAATATATGGTTGGGTTATAGGAATAAAAAATCATGTCTATTTCCTCCACAGCAACACAGAAAAATCTCCCTGACTTTATGGTTGTTGGTCAGATAGGAATTGACAATCTCAGTAAGTATGGTTGCTAAATATTCATAAGAATGTACTGAAAATAAAGATTTATTGCTTAGCTAAGAGAGAGAAAGAAGTAGAAGCAAGCGAGAGAGGACAGGGAGGAAGGTGGATTTACATTATGCATGTGTACATGGATATATGGATTCTCCTGGAAAATATTGTATTTTAAGTTAAAAAAAGATACTTCCTGTCCACAGAGACAAAGTGGGGAGAGAAATTGCAGAACTCTGCACAATGCTTGGCACATAGGAAGGACATTAAATAAGGGCTTTTAGCTGAATTGATGTAGGAAGAAATATTTCAGTTAATTTTTGTTATAAAACATGGAATGTATAAGGGAAATAACAGAAAGAAAAGCAAAACAATAAAAGTGACCATAATTATCAGAAAATAGTAACTCAGACATGACTGTATAAATTAAAATTATTCCTTTTCAAAAAAAGGTTACTAAAAAGGGGGGCAAAACTATTTTAATATTTTTCAAAAACTTATCTAATATTTCCTATGTCACTTCTCCTTTCTACCTTTCTTTTTATGTACACACATAGGGTTCTTTTTTTCTTTTTTTTTTTGTAGCAGCAGAGGAAAAAAAAAAAAAAAAAAACCTTACAGTTCATCAGAATGTTCACTTCAACCTTTGTAAGATTTGTTGTTTTTAATTGGTTGAAAATATTGAGAGGCTCCTAATATGACATAAGTGGGAGATATCTGTGTGTTTAAGGGCAAGATTTGTCTCCAAGATTTTTTCACATATTGCTATGTTTTAAAAATGTCATATGTTCTATATATGGTGACTGGATTCTAATTTATTTTTTTAATTCAAGAGTAGTTATAGAATTAATTAAAGGAGCAGGTCTTTGTTGGGTTCACAGGTGTTGGCAAGTGTTAGGCATGAACGTGGTCATCTGCGTTAATGAAGAATCCCCTCCACCACCTGTCAGGTATCCCTGTCTGAAGTAAGAGGCAGGAATTAGAACCATTATGCAACAGTATGATTCTGTAACAAGTGTCACCAAACACTGAACTGGAGAAAGACAGTGAATTTCCTTTGATCTGAATTTTCAGCTTTGCTACTATCAAAAATGTAATCACAAAACATTATTTTTAAAGAGGACAGGTTAAATGTTTATCCATTTTGATGTATAAAGACAATTAAGTGACCCTTTTGTCAGACATTTTCAAACTTTAATTGTTATCAGAGCACTCTTGGATATAACAGTTAAAATTCAGATACTTGTTCTAGAACAAGAACCTGGAGGTTGAGCCTGGGTATCTGTCTTTTAATGTACAGATCATTCTAGGAAAAAAAAAAATAGTGTTGTATCAGTTTGTTAAGGCTGTCATAAACACTACAGTCTGGGTGGCTTAACACAATAGAATTTTATGTACTCACAGTTCTGGGAGCTGGAAGTCCAAGGTCAAGTGTGTGCACATTCACTTTCTTCTGGGGACTGTCTCATCGCTGCCTCACTGTTTTCTCACATGGTCTTTCTTTTGTGCACATGCATCCCTGGCATCTGTGTTTCCAAATTTCCTCTTATAGGGGTATTAGTCAGACTGTTCTTACCCTAAGTACCTCATTTTAACTTAATCACCTCTTTAAAGGTTCTATCTCCAGATTCAGTCACATTTTGAAATGCTGGGGTTAAAGATATAAGGTATGAATGCTGTCAGGTGGACATGCAATTCAGTCCATGATAGGCAGTGTAGGTCAGGTGCTCTAAGAAGTCATGTTTGCATCTTTTGTTAACATTCAGCTTTGATATCTGACACAACCAAAGCAATATATTGAGAATTCATCTCTCCCAGCTTGTTTTCTGAAAACTAGATAGCCATTAATTAACTCCCCCTATATGCTTGCAAACAAATTAAACTTAAGTTGTCCCACTAGTGCTTCAAACATAAATTTCAAGGCTTAGATCTGAGATAGAGTACTGCTATCGAGGCCTGAGAACCTCTTGAAAACTACTATGGAGGAGCCTGGGCACTCCACAGTCAGTAAACTAGAATCTTCTTAGAGACTCTGTCAAGCCCACCAGAGGCAGGAGCCTTGACTTAGGATATTAACATGGGTGATGCCTTTCCATCATTTCCTGAACAAATATGTTGGGAGGGGAGGAGGTGAAGTTAGGAAGTGAACCAAAATGTTTTAGGCAAGAATTGTATTTCTAGAGAGTTTTATGTAAAGGGAACTTTGGAAAGTGCTGCATCATGCACATTCTCATAGTCACAGTCCAGTTAGTATTATGGAAACCATGTTTATGGATTCAGAAACAACTTCCACGTGATAAGAGGAATGTCCTATATAAAAGGATATAAGAATAGGCAATGCAACCGTGTAATAGAAAACAATTTTCCCATATGATCAACGCAAGGGAGAGTAGGCTCTGTCCATGTAGTGTTAGAAGAGCCCTCCAGAATGAGTTCTGCCACAAGCAGAGACCCAGCAGAGAGTGACACCCCAAGGGAACCTCCTAAATGGAGAGCATGGAGTACATCACTGGGAAGATATTTCCTTTTGAGAAGGGTGATTGAAGTTTGAAATTTTTGAAATTCTTATAGTTTACTATAAATTGTGATTTATACTGTGATAGTTATTGCAGAGATTAATTCAGGATTGAAAATAATCTGCTCCACTAAAAGGTAAAGGCACCAATGAGATATGTATTAATACACTATTCATTGAAGCACTTCCTCTGATATTGTATCAAGCTTCTACACTTCACTTGAGTGTCAAATGCTTCTGTGAGCACCATATTAGCAAAATGAAGAATGAAGTCACCTCTAAATAATTCAGGGGAACAATGCCTCCTTTCTTATGACTAAAGAATTTAAGCAGAATTTTTGTTTCTTCCCTCACACACTATGAACATTGCTGTATGTTTTTTCAAATTATAAATAAAGTGTGTGCTTTGTATCAAAATCCAATTTTAGTGAGCTTCACAAACGGATTTTTGTTAGCATTTCTGTGTAGAATTGTCAGTACTCTATCATGGATGTGTTTTCCTTCCTTCCTTTTTATTCTCTACAAATTGGTTGTAAAACTACTATTAGTTTTGTATTGTGTCTGTAAAGGCAAGCTTGCACCTAATTCATCATCTCCATCAGAGGGCATTACTTAAAGGGGAAGGTCAACTTTACATGTGGTATACCTATAAGCTCTTAAGCATCAGAAATTTTTCCTGTGCGTTTTGTGACATAGTTGATAATTGGGAATGGAGAGCAATTCAAACCAGACATGAATGTTTTATTCTGCACTGAACTATTTGATTTTACATGGATTGAAATGACCTTAATAGAATCTATGGATTCTAATCATGCCTGTCCCGTTTCTATGTTTTCCCTTTCTCTGCAGTGACCACTTTCATTGTATATATTTCTCCCTTACTGTCTTCTCATTTTTACCTTCTGACTATGTGCTTTTTATTAAAAAAAAAAAAAAACAGTGTTTAAATATTCCAAAGATATAGGCTCAGTGCCTAGGATAATGTAGATGAGCAGTCATGGGGTTTCCCTTGCTAGCTTCTCTAGCTAAAGCAATAACATAAACATTTTATCCAGCTCCAAAACTACTATAGGATTTTTGAGTTGTATATACAGTGCTAGATCTGAATGACAAGCTAGGAATAATTTTGGACAAGAATAGAAAACATATTTCTTCCTAAGAAGCCTAACAATTAACTGGTTGGATCTCTGGTATTAACTTTTAATTTTCTTCTCCCTCTTCATTCTTCAGCTACAGAGATTTCTTCTCCCTGTTCTTTCTAGAGGGATTCATCAGCCTTATTGTTATAAATTCAGGCTACCCCAATGATACTTTCCATTTTACTTGTTCTTTGAGATCTGCCTGTTCTTTGATGCCTTTCTCCCCCACAACTGCAATTACTTCTCTCAATGTCTGCTTCCTTTATAATCTTTTATTTCAAGAAAAACTACTGCAAAACTTTGCCTGGTACAAAGTTTGCAAAATAAATAAATAAATAAATAGAAAGAAAAACTATTGCAATTATCTCTGTTGTGTAACATGGAAATCTGGGAGTCATACTCAATGCTTTCTCCTCTTACATGTCCCTCTTTTTGAAAACTTACTGTTTTCTAACCAAAATGATTCCTGAGTCGATTGACTTATTTGCATTCTCCATGGAGGTCATGAATGTGAATCAAGCAACCGTCATCAATTGCGTGAAATAAAATTGTGGCTTCCTCATTGTGGAATCCACTTCTGTAGGCCTCACTTTAATCAGTTTTTTCACACTGTGACAGGAATAATTTAACATGAGGAGATGATGTCACTTCCCTACTTCAAGCCTTTCAAGAACTCTCTTAGATCCTTAGAGTAACCCACTTTAACATCCATGCCTAACATCCCTGCTCAAACTGAGTCCTGACAGCTACTCCAAATTCATCCAGTGCTACTTCTGCCTTTGCTCACTAAGCAGTTAAAATTAAACTAATTGAAGGCCAATGCTCTTCCACCCCAGAGTCTTCTTACATGATGCTTCCTCATTCTACCTTTTATTCATTTCTCTGGTCTCAGCTTTATTTTTTCCTCAGAAAGGCCTCCCCCAACACTCCTATCTAAATTAGTCTCTTTCATTAATCCTTATGCTTTTCTATTTTTCCCCTTTATAGGGCTAGTCACTACTTTAAAAATTAATATATTAATGGGTGCATTTTATTTTATTAATCTAATCATATATAGAGGCTATATACTGTCTATGTTAAAAAGTGAAAACCACAGACTTCTGGTTTCTGCTCCAACATGTAAAAAGCTTAGATGTCATCACTCCTGTTCTTACAAGAAAGAACTGCGGGGGTGGGGGGAGCAAAGAAAGAAAACTAGGAGAACTAAATTTGCAGGGGAAATTCCCACCTCAAAATCAGGAGACACAGATTAATCCAATCAATGGAGAAATCTGAAAGTGAAGACACCGAAGCCTTGATTGTTTGGGATAGTTAAATGGCTATTTGATGAATTTCTGGAAGACAAGTATGGACTGAAATGAGAGTGAGAGACACGTTGGGACTGCATCCTGGAGAAGCTCCTACAATTTCACTAGTTTTTACTTCCAAAACCCAGTTAGCTTCTGAGAGTGAAGATGTGAGAAATGTCTCCTCATAGCTATGGTAGCAATAGGAGTATTGGCCTCATTGTGAAATTCAACCTAATCATTCTCTCTCACAGAAGCCTAATCTTTAAGAATAAAGACTTTACCAGATCATTATCAAAGATAGGAAAAGGATATTTATCAAACTCATTTAAATTCTTGTCTTTATTTCTTGACTAAAGGGGTAAACAGTTAATGAGTGTCAGGACTTCAAAGAAATAGATTGAGAACAGTGCAGTCAGGGAGAAGCAGCTGTAGCATTGGAGAAACATTTGTGAAGGTCACAATGCACAGACACAGATCCACTGAAGACTGGGATTTAATCAGAATGTTATGGAATATTCCCCCTCTCTATATACCTTACCATCATACTAACATGTCTAATGGAATAACATTGAACTACAACTAAAAGAACTATAAGTCAGAAATATTTAGGGAAGACCAAAGTCATCAAAGACAAATAAAAAAAATAGTAAAAATCACAATAAAAACTTAAAACTTAGGGCATCTGCATTTATAGCAAATATTATGCACATGATAGAAAAATTTTAAAATAGCTATAACTGCCATGTTAAGAGACCTAATAGAAAAACTAGAATACATTTAGGAACAGATGAGAAAAGAGAAATTGTACGAATCATAGAATAAGACATGCTAGAAACAAAAACACTGCAATAGAATTTAAATATGCCTTTGATGGATTCATCTGAGACTGGATATACTTGAACAAAGAATCAGCCTGCTTAAAGCTAGGTCAATAGAAACTTCTTAGAGTGAAATACAGAGAAAATGAAAAGAACGAAAAATAACAAAATCTTTAAGAATTGTGGGTATAATATACATGTAATTGGAATACAGGAAGGAGAAGGAAAAATGAAGCAGAAGAAATATTTGAAGGATATTGCCAAGAATTTTACAAAACTAATTTAGACACCAAAGTATAGATTGGTATAGTCAGAGAATATCAAACAGCCTAAATACCCACCAAAGCACACCTAAACACATTGTATTTGAAGTATAGAAAACCAAATACAAAGAGAACACCTTGACAGAAGCCACAATTGATAAAAAAAAAAAAAAAAAAAAAAAAAAAAAAAAAAAAATCTTACCTGTAAAGGAACAAGGATAATAACTAAGTCACCTTCTCATCAGAAACCAGTTAAGCAAACAGGCTAGAAGGGGCTCAGCAGTAGAGTGCTTGCTTAGCATATGCAAAGCCCTGGGTTGAATCCATAGCACTGCAAAACAAAACAAAACAAAACAAAAATCAGCCAAACAAGAAGAAAGTAAATAAAAATATTTAAAATTCATTATCTTTGAATTTTATATCCAGCAAAATTAATCTTCAAAATTAAAGACTTCCTTTGATGAATGGAAATTGAAGAAATTTATCACCAGCATAACTGTCAAACAAAAAATGTTAGAAGTTATTCAACCAGAAAGAAAATGATATAGTTCATTTTCACAGTTCTCATAGGGAAAAGTGTTGAAGAACGGATAAAAGAATGTAGGAAAAACAATCATTTTTCTTTTTTTCCATTGAGATAAAAGGTAATTATTTAAAGTAAAATTATCAATAATGTATTGGGTAATTATAGAATATATTTTAGTGAAATGAATGACAGCATAGTCATAATGAATGAGAGGAAAGAATTAGAAATGGTTATATCTATACTAAACAGGAAGTGGTATAATATTATTTTAAGAAGAACTTAAATTAGTTAAAAATATATATTAAAAACTTTGAGTAATTAAAATAATCTAGAAAAACATATAGTTGATATACTAAGAGTTAAATGTGACATTTAAATATTGAATATTAAGGGTTAAAATGCGCGATTAACCAGAGAAGGCAGAAAATGACAGGAAGAAAAAAAAAAAAAAAGAATAAATGCAATGAAGAGAATAGTTTAAAATGCAAACTTTTTAAAAAAAAAAAAAAACTGTATAGTAATCACTTTAAATGTGAATGGTCTATATAAATTAATTAAAAGACCAATACTGTCAGAGTGAATGAAAAAACAAACTCAACTACATGTTGTTTATAAGAAAGCTACTTTAAATACAGACTCTGAAATGAATAAAAATGATAGAGAAATTAAAATTAAGCTGAAATAGCTGTATTTATTAAGGACAAAACAGTCCTCAAAATGAGAAAAGGGGAAGTACAGTGATAATTAGGTTAATTCTCCAAGATGGACTAATAGTCACCATGTATATGTACCTAACAACAAAGCATCATAATACAAAAGGCAAAAACTGATAGAATTGAAGGGAAAAAATAGACGAACCCACTGTTGCTGTTGAAGACTTAAAATGCTTCTGTTGCTCTTCAATCAATCCAGTGAGCAGTAAATTAGGAAAGATATTGTTGACCTGAACAGCACCATCAATAGATTTTATCTAATTGACTTTTATAGAATAGTACATTCAATAACAAAAGAACACACATTCTTATGATGCTCACTTGAAATATTAAGCAAGATAGACCACATTCAAGGACATGGGATATATCTATTTTAACAACTTCAACAGAATAGTAATGATACAAAGAATTTTCTCAAACCACAATGAAATTAAACAAGAAATCAGTGATAGAGTTACAGCAAGAAAAAAAAAAAAAAATCTCAAATACCAGTCAACATTTTTTCCCCCCAAAGTGTGATTAAATCCAAGGACGTTTTACTACCGAGCTACATCATTAGACCCATTCATTTTTTATTTTAAGATGGAGTTTTACTAAGTTGTATAGGCTGCCTTTAAACTTGAAATCCTCCTGCCTCAGCCTCCCAAGCCTGTGGGGTTATAAGTGTACATCACTGCACTTGTGTAAAAACAACATACTTCTAAATAACACTTAGGTCAAATAAAAAACTTTCAAGAGAAATCCAAGAAATATCTTAACAAAATTAAGAATATATGTATCATATTTGTGGGTTGAAACAAAAGCTGTGCCTTGAGAAAATTTATTCCATTAAGTTATTATAGTAGACTAAGGATAAAATTCTAAAACCAATAGCCCCCATTTCTGTCTTAGGAAGCTTGATGTGAGAAGAATAATTGAAACCTAAATCAAGCAGATAAGAAATCATAAAAATTAGGAAGTAATCAATAACATTGAAAACATAAAAGTAATAGAGTTATTAAAAGAAGCCAAAAACCAGTTCTTCGAAAATTGGTATTAAGAAATTTAAAAAAATAAAAACCTTATAGCCAACCTAATCTGGATAAAAAGAAAGTAGGTATACAACTTATCAAGATCATAAATGAAATTTTGTGTTTACTATGAATTCTATGGACATTAAAAGCAAATAAAGCAATATACTGAACAACTGTATGTTTTCTGAATTGATAATTAGATGAAATGGACCAATTATTTAAGCAATAACTTACCCAGTATTACACAAGAAGAAATAAATTGTTCTATGTATATTAAATAAATTAAACCAATATTTTATAGTATTTTTTCAAAAAAGAAGACACTAGGCCCAGAAAATTTCAGTGGAATTTCTAGCAAATATTTAAGAAAGAAATGTTATAAATTCTTTACAATCTCTTCCAGAAAAATGGAAGCAGAGGGAATACTTCCTAAGTTATTTTATTAGGTCAGCATATTCTAACTTTAAAATTAGAGATAGACATTAGAAGAAAGGAAAACTATATCTTTCATAAATACAGTTGAAAATATTGTATTAAAATATGAGCAAAGCAATTTCAACTTTCTATAACAAAAAATATGCACCATAACCAGGTTGGGTTTATTAAATTTTTAAAGATTGGTTCAATGTTTGAAATTAATGTGTGTAACTTATAATATCAATAGACTTAGGAAGAAAGTAATATTAGCATGTCAATTGATGAAGAAAAAGCATTTAACAAAATTCATTACCCATTCATAATAAAAACCTTAGAAAAACAGGAAAAGATCTTCTTCAACGTGAGAAACAATATCTGTGAAAAATTCACTTCTACCTTTATACTTAATAGTGAGAAAGAGTATGCTTCCACCCTAAAATCAAGAATGAGGAAAGTGTAATGATGGGAAGGGAGGGGAATGGAAATAGGAAAGATGTTAGAATAAATGGAACATAACTTTCCTATGTTCATATATGAACACAACCAGTGAAACTCCACATCATGTATGACCACAAGAATGGAATCCAAATTAGAATAAGTTACACTCCATGTATGTATAATATGTTGAAATACACTCTACTGTCATGTATATCTAACAACAGCAACAACAAAACAAAGAATGAGGAAAGTGTTGCTTCTATCACCATTTCTGTTCAGCATCATATTGGAAGTCTCACTGGTGCAATAAGACAAGAAAAGGAAATAAAATGTATACAAATTGTCAAGGAAGATGTCAATCTTTGTTTGAAAATGATTTAATTGTCTAAGTAGGAAATTTTTAAAATTTGATTAAAATCCCACCAACAAGGGTAATTCTGGGAAGATGGCAGAATAGAAAGCACTGGTGAATTTGCCTGTTATTACTTTGAACTCTGGAGTCTATTAAAGACTAGTAACTACCGGGGAACAGTTTGGATGGTAAATTGGGGTTAACTGTGGTCAATTGTAGCTTTTAACATAGTAGTAGCAACTTGTCCTCACCTCCAGCTCTGTGGCAGCAGTTGTGCACATGTTCCAGCAGTGCACATATTTACTCCTTGGCCTCTTAACTGAGAGGGACTGGAATTAGTGACACTGAAGTATGTCTAAGTATATCTATCATCTGGATCTTTCAGAATACTGATCACCAATTAAATGAATCTAGGTTTTTAGAAAGAGGTTAATTCTAGGACTGGGGCATGATACCTGCAATTTTAGCCTGGAGGATCATATATTGAAAGAAAGTAAGGAATAGCAGAAAGAAAGAAAGAGAAAGAAAGAAAGAAGAAAAGGAAGGAAGGAAGGAGGGCAAGAAGAAAGGAAGGGAGGAAAATAAAACCTGAGTACCAAAGCTAAAACAAAACAAAATAAAAAGTTCACACAGTCCTGAGTATATGTCAAAGAGGTATAGGAAGTAACTGAAAGAGTTCCCAAAAGGCCACAGTTGGCCCAATTTCATCAACAAAATAAAATAGCGTTGTTATAAACCAAAATGTAAAATAAATATAGTTAAGTCTATATTTATATGAATAAATGATTGAATAAACAAATGGAGGACAACAGCCAAATCTCTTATGCATAATAATTTCAAGTAATTTAAGTATTAATTTATTACCCTCAAGGAAATGGAGCATAACTCCACCCTCATTTCATGTGAGCTGTGCATAGTAACTGCATTTCAAAAAAAAAAGAGTATGGAAAGGCTAAAAGAAGAATAATTTTACAGTAGAGAAACCTGACAAAAAATACCTTAGTCAGATAATCAAGATTAATATCAATAGCAATAAATCATGTTGATAATATGTGTTCTTCATATGGTAGCATGAAAATGACACTTAACCTCCATGATTTTTCCCCTCAAACAAAAAACTCCAGTCTAGTCATCAGGAAAATATCAAACAAATCCTAATTCAGGTGTGTTCTACAAAATACCTGACCAGTGTTCTTCCAAACTCTTTTGCTCATCATAAACAAAGAATGTGAGAAACTCTCATAACTGATTAGAGCCAGAAGGATATAACAAGTAAATGTAACATGGCATCTAAGAACGATTCTTGAAGCAGAAAAAGGACATCAGGTAAAATACAGGAAGAAATGAATAAATTATAGATTTAGTTGATATGTCAATATTGACTCATTGATTGTAACAAATGAATCATGATAATGAATTATGTTAATAGTAGAGAAAATTAGGTATGGGTTGTGTGGGCATATTTTGTGTTGTCTTTGTAATTTTTCTATAAATCTTAAATGGTTATAAAAGAAAATATTTATATAAAAGAAAAGAACACCAGAGATCTGCACTCAATATTTGTTGGGTTAATAGTGGCTGCCTAGAAGACTGAGCTGATGAGTGTTCTGAGATCCAGTTTAATATTAAGAAAGTGTAAAGATTAAGATGATTTATCAATATATTTGGTAGAATGTGAAGTACATGGGAGGAAGGATAAAGTGGGGAGTGCCATGTTACCATATCTAATAATCAAATTTCCTTTCTTCCTACAGGAAGTAATTAAGGCTTATAGGAGTTGTAAGTATGGAAAATATGAAAGCTAAGAGAATGCCTAATATTGGCCAGATATGTTGTGAACTTAGATTTTGATCACATGGAACTCCTACTCTAACACATACTGGCTGAGTGATCTTGTTGGTCATTATAATATGCTGGTAATTTATTGATTCTGGACATTGTTCTAGACCTTATTATAGACTGACCCATTGTATATATGCTCATGAACACTTACAACACTAAAAGGAAATTTATATAGCTAGTATTAATAGTTTTCCTATTTTACAAAACATTTATAAATAACATGCCATAGATTACCAGCTGGATAAATCATCAGAGCCAGTATTCAAATGTTAGTAGTCAGGGATCAGTGTCTAAGTCCTAACATCAGAATACAGTATTGGGGGGCATATGTAAAATATAACTTTTGAAGGTATTGGGAACCCGAAATGAGCTAATTAATATAAGTATTTGGTAAAATAGCAGTTAATAAGTATTAATTTTTGTCTTCCTCTCTTCCTCAACCAAGAAACAACAGCATTGTCACTAGTGTCTGACTGGCTGGCTAATGCTAAAGGCCTTTCCACTTAAGAACATATATCATAAAACAGAAACTATACATTTTTTCCTGAAATCACCACATAATAAAATGGAAAAATATAGTATAAACTAATTTAACATTGACAATGTACTCCTATGCCCTGTACATATCAAGCTTTCACTGGGGGTCTCAGATTAGTATATTTTATTATATGTAGTCTTAGTTTATTTTTAAGGATTTATATGGGGAATCAGACATTAAAAACTATCTTGGTGTTTGGGCTTCAGACATAGTGCTATTTATAATAAGATATTTTCTGACAATATTTATAAGAATGATCAGAAAAATATTTGATGCTTATTGAATGTCGATCTTGTGGGTTAAACTTTTGCATGTATTATGATGCCCTTATTACTCCTTCCCACCTTTTTTAATGTAAGAGAATTAAGAAAGAATAACTAAAGACCATGTCCATATTAAATACTGCTAAAATGATACACAGCAAGAATATAAACCAATGCCTGCTTATTCATGGACCATGTTCTTAGCCACCATTCTAGAACAAGGTGAAATTTTCTCAGTCTCTAGTCAAATTATAAACTACTTATACAAATTTGATTATTAAAAACATGATAAAGTTACCATTTTCAACATGAAATTCAATTTCCTAATGTGAGTCTTATAGAGTCTCTGAAATTATTTCAGATAAAGCCTATTTTTCTTTTTATTTGGGGTTCCTTGCTCTGGCTATTGTTAAAAATAGCTTCAGTAGTGATAGTTTGAATTTGCTCTTTATATTTGTTAATATTAAATTATTTACACAAAATATCTTCAGTTTGCAAAATGTATGTATGCCAACATTTTTTGTATTGTCATAGAAAATAAACAAAGGTATTTAATCAGTCTCTTTTTATGAAGGTTTTAGCCTTTCAGCATTCAAGAGCACTATTTGCTTCTTTTACAATAGTTTATTTATCAATATATTATGAAACAGAAGCCTTTTTTCATTGTCTCCAGTTGCAGTATTATTAAATACTCATGTTTACTTACTGAAAGATTTTACTTAGAATAGAAATACAAAACATTATGCAGGCTTTGTTAGATTTGCCACTTCTCTGATATATGAGAAGTACTTGAGTTGAGGACAGCATTTCAATGGTACTGAAAAACCTCCGAGGCTCTTCAAGCAAATAAAGACCTTTTGTTTGTCATTCTCATCTGTATTAGACTAGCAAATTGAAGCAAAACTCGTTGACAGTGTTAAATTTTTTCCCCCCAAGACTACCTTTGCTTTTCTAGTTAGGGAAATTTGCATTTGTGGGTCAGACACATATATCTGATTTTCAAAAGCATATATTTGCATTTATGCATACACAAATAGAAGAATATATACCTTTAATATGTATTGTACATAATGTGTATGTGTCTTTATCTTATTGCGAAAACTAAAATGTTCATGAATGGTGCTGAGGGAGAAAGTAAAAGCATTATACTGCAGCTACCAAAACAATTAGCCATACAAGTACCCACTAAAATTGAAATCCTGTTTCAGAGGGGTTTTTTTTGACACATGAGTGAGAAATATTTAGTTTTTTAAAATTTGATAAATTCTTATTTGATTTTAAATTTTTTCTTCACATATAAAATCCTACTTCATTGTGCCCCTACAGTTAAAAATGCCATAATAATAGACCAGGCTTATCACTTTTCTCCTTCTACTTTCCATTATTGCTAGCAGCACGACAAGTCTCCTGTCACCCAGGGTTACAACCTTGAGTCCATCTTTGATTATCTCTCTTTCTACCTTGTGTCTAGGACCTTTCTATGTCCTGCCATTTCTTTCTTTTATAATGTTTGAAAAGCCAGTTTCTTCTTTTTTGGTTCCTACCACCAAGACCTCAATCTACTTTCTTTTATTTTCTTTTATTTCTGCTTCAACTATTGCAATCTTCCACATTCTTGCCTCCATATCTTTCTTCTTCCATCTCAACTACTAGGTTGCTATAAAGTCCACATTTCTAGTAGCCTGCCTAAACCAGAGGAGGGAAAATGGCTTAACTTCAAAACGAACTACAGAAAATCAGAAGCCACTATTTGTTGAGGGTGCAGATGATCAATATTTCAAAAGTCATTCCATGGAAGTTCAGCTTCCTGAGTTATTTTACACACATGCACATAAATTCTATACTCAAATAATCTTGGGAAATTCTGTATACAGTAATGCAATATGCTTCCTTAAAGAGTCAAATGTGCACTAACTTATGGATTTTGTTTCACATTTTAAATTTTTAGTGGTTCTTTTTTGTTATACCTGGCAGTAGAATCCATTCTGATATAATTATAAAATCATGGAATATATCTTACTGTAATTCAGACCCCAATACTCTCTGTCCCTTCCCTTTCCCCACCATCTTCTCCCTTCCCTCTATTGATCTTTCTACCAATTACCCATAGTTATTTTTTTTTAAATTAATTTCATGTGGATGAACAGGATGGTGAGATTCACTTTGGTGTATTAATATATATACATAGGAAAGTTGTGTCAGATTCATTGCCCTGTCTTTCCTTTTTAAGACAATGTTTCTCAAATTTACTTGACCATGGAATCCTACACATTTTTTTAGCATAATACAAAGAAAACATTTTGGGGGAAGTCATTGTATACTATTCTCTTTGTACATTTCAGAGATTTCTGTTGAAAAAGAAAGCAAAGTCTGAAATGGTCTTAAAATGAAAAAAAAAAAAAAAAAAAAAAAAAAAAAAAAAAGAAAGGTGAGTTTCCAGCAAACAGCAGCTGAAAACCAAAGGAGAGCCTCACCTAGAGTGAACAGCACTATTGTGGTTTATTTCCCTCTTAGGAGAATTGACACAGATGGTTTATTCCAGGAGCAGACAACTTGGAAGCATTCTCTTTGCTGTCTTCACAGAAACCTCCTTCAATTACATTAAATAAAAAAAGAATATTTCCCATCTTTAAGCTTCACTCTCTAACTTCCTGCCTGCTGTCTGTATGAACAAATGACAACAATAAACAACAAATAAAGCTTTATATACCAAAGGCTTACTGTCTTATTATCTTGTAATGTAAATTCAGGTTAGTCAGGGATGGTGTCTATTATGCTCTCAACAGCTCACTGTTTGCCATTTAAGCTTAAAGAATTTGCCATTGATCAATCAGTGTGTCGCAAACTCTTTATGGAGCTTATTGTGTTGGAAGCGTAGCTCTCAGCCACATTATCTGACAAAAGTGTCTATATAAGCAGTCATCCTGAAGTGCTGATTCTGATATTTGATTTGGGATTAAACAGGCTGTTGCCAGCCATCTGCTTTCCTATGCATGTGTCCTTGAGAGGTTAGAATTCTACAGATATTGCCCCATAACTTTAAATGGTATTTGAAAGATCAGAATTAGCTTACACATATGCCACTGAAATTGCTGGCTTAATCCTAGAGGACTGTCCAGACTTTGACACCAGAGCCCAATTCGGGGCGGGTGGGGGGGAGTTTACTTTTTCACATTGTTGCTGATTCAGAATCTTGCTGCATTTGGCCGAGTGCTGTGAGGCCCAAGAGTACTTGCCTGACAAAGTTTTACAACAGTTCATGCTCCTGAGTATATGAAAGCGTGCACTGGCTGTTCAAGCCATGTCTCCTGACATCTCCTGAAGAACGCACTACTCTGGCCTATGCCTGATTACTCTGCAGAAACTCCTGTGGTTTCTGCGATCTCAGCAACTTCTGTCACAGGGATCTGGAAATACCCTACTGAAAACGTGCATGGATAGTAAGTACACGTCTCTGCCTATGCGTTTGAAATAGAAAATGGTTGTGGCTCAATTCCAGGCAACTCAACCAAATAAAAACCTTACTTCCTTGGCTTCATTAATAGTCTGAATATTCCAAATAGAAGTGGATTTTGTATGGATTTCTAGGCATACAGCAACCTTATTTTATTTCAGATATATGTCTGACTATATGCTGAAGTAAATGATTTTGGAAGTTCCTGGACATGTACCCCATTAATATTGCTTTGGTTTGGAATCTGAACTCCGTTCATTATTCTACTCCACTGGATGTAAAGAGTGACCAGAAGGCAAAAGGTGAAGGCAGAAGACAATTTGGACCATAAGTTAACTTTCTATAAAAACTATTTCTCTATTCACACCATACTGATTTTCGTCCTCTACCGGAAGGAACTGAGATAAGTGAATACAGAATATAGACTAATGAAAATAATTGAAAAGATAAATCACTGAGAAAAAATCACCAATGAATACTGGAGCATAAAATACATGACTGGTATGGAGCTATGCATTGGAATAAGGAAGTAATCAATCTGAGTATGATCTAAGATCAGGGAAAGTTCCCACAAGTAAATCAGGAATTATAGTGTGATAAATGTTGTGATTAGAAATGTGCAGTGTTTTATGGGAACTCTAAGGAAAGACCCCTACCACATTTTTGAAAATTTTTCCACAATTTAATTGAGAAACTGTAAAGCAATTATTTTGCATAACTTTGTTTAGCTTTCAAAGATTGCATTTAAAATATTTTTAGTTTACTTGAATAACTATGAGAAGAATCATGAGACAAAGTCCAGCTGAATTTAATCTTAGGGAAAAATTTGTTTCTGTAGATTTTTAGGTTTCCTGTTTTCCTAAAATAGAATCAACC
Organism: Tamias sibiricus; assembly: GCA_025594165.1. Taxonomy (NCBI): domain Eukaryota; kingdom Metazoa; phylum Chordata; class Mammalia; order Rodentia; family Sciuridae; genus Tamias; species Tamias sibiricus. The sequence goes on from CM046660.1 coordinate 128,440,371, forward strand.
TAATGACATCCATTTTTCAGATTATATCAGTGGCTAAAAATGTCTAAAATAATATGTTGTCTTATAAAAGCATTATCTTCAATTTTAGTTTTTGAATTCCCATACTTCTTTTTAATTGAGTCTTTTTGTTCAGTGTTATTGTTTAAATGTCTAATTGTACATTTGCACAATTAGACACTAATGAAATCTCTATCATCTGAAGTAGCAGTGGGCTGCGTAGAAAATTTTAAAATAGGGTCAATTTATTTGTACTGAATAAGTTTTCAGGTCAGATATGAAAATATTTTAAAATCTGCAGTTATTGCTTCTAGATAGATGGTCTATTTTATATGTGTACTTTATTTTGAAAATTACAATACAAAATGTTTTTTTTTTTTATTTACTTATAACATATTAGTCATTTACAAAGTAAAAAAAAATATCATCCATATTTCCATGAACATCTCATTCAGATCTAAAAGTTGCTCTTGATTGACTACTATGTTATCTTGAGATCTTCTCTCTTAAAGAGAATCAATAAAAACATTATAGATATAGTCTAAAATCTAACCTTAATTTCAGACCTTTACACATTACACTAGTCCTTTTAAGTCAGTGTGTATTTAATCCTACACATATATGTGTGTATATACACACATGTATACGCATACATCTGATTTTATATATGTATATATGTATATACATGCATATGTGTGTGTGCTCATGTGTATATATACACACAAATCTATGTTCTAAGCATGTCAAGAATTGTTTTGGTTGTTTTTAAAAAATGTACATAAATAGTACCATATGTCCCTAATGCTCTGGGAATTTATTTTTCTTTCATTGATAGCATTATTTTTTGAGATTTATCCCTGTTGATGCTCTGATACATTTTGGTATAGTTTTCAAAATCGCAGCAACTATATTCTGTTTATTTGCCACTTCCATATTGATGAGCAATTGTTTCATTTTAGATTTCATACTCTTGCGAATGAAATAGAGAAAATCTAGTGCTATTTCCCCTCATGAGTGCTCCAGAATTTCTGTTGGATGGGTAGCAGAAGGTAAAATGAATATCCTAGAGCACTGCTGGCAAAAGTCATTCTACCTTTTTCACTCCACCAACAATGTGTACTTCTCCACAGCCTCACTAGTACTGGGTATTAACAGATTTTAAAAGAATGAATTTACCCTGATAGTTAAACAATGGTATTTCATTGTGGATTTAGCTTGAATTTTCCTAATTACTACTGAGGCTACTCAAGTTTTGTTTGTTGGCCATTTGAGTTACAATTTCAGTATATTATCTTTTTGTGTGTTTTGCTCATTTTCTAACTAGGATATTTGTTTCTTTTTGATTTTTAGCACTTCCCTATTTTGCTTGTTATATAATGCAACAATGTCTCCTAGGCTACATCTTGATCTTTAATATGGTGATGGTATCCTTGTTTAACTCAACTGTTACTATATTCCAGCTGAAAAAAAAAATTCATTAGAAATACAACCAATTACATGTTGCTTAAGAGACAAACTCAAGCTGGGCACGGTGGTGCATGCAGATAATCCCACCAACTCCAGAAATTGAGGCAGGCTGATTTACAGTTTGAGTCCAGACACAACAATTTATCGAGGCCCTAAGCAACTTAATAAGACCCTGTCTCTAAAATAAAATAAAATAAATAAATAAATAGGGGTGGGGATATGACATGTGGCTCAGTGGTAAAGTGCCCCTGGATTCCCTGGTTTAAAAGAGAAGAAGAAGAAGAAGAAGAAAGAAGAAAAATTAGAATCTAAGAATAAAGAAGTATGACAAATAAAAAGTATTGAAATGAAATAAAAGTATATTTATATGGAATAAATACATAAAATATATGAAATAAATTATGATCAAATGTAGATATACTCAGACATGTACAAATATTGTTTCTTCAAAAAGAAAACTTAGAAAGACTATTAGTACTTAATTTGGTTATCCATTATAGTTTCTTCAGTCATAAAAAAGAAAAGAAAAACATTGTTTTCATTTTTAAAAATCCTTTCATTTTGGAGGTGCATTTTTCAAGGTAGGGGTGGTAAAATGTCTGTTCAAATTTTTTTGGAGGGTTAAAAGTTTATTGAGAAATATATCATAAAATTCACCTGTGTAAAATGTACAATTCAATGCTTTTGGTTTGTTCAGAAAGTTATGAAGCCATCCACACAATCCATTTAAAATATTGTCCACATACCATAAAGAAACTCCATCCCTGTCAGCAGTCACCCACCATTTCTCTTGAACCTCCCAGCTCTAGGAAACCACTAACCTACTTTTTGTCTTTACATATTTATCTGTTCTAGATATTTTGGATAAATAAAATCATAAAATATGACATCTTCTATCATTGGTTTCTTGCTTTTAGCATAATGTTTTCAAAGTTCATCCACTTTGTAAAATATGTTAGTAATTCATTCCTTTTACTGCTAAATAATATTTTATTATATTGATTTGCATTTCATAAATGAATAAAGATGTTGTGCTTCTTTTCATATGGTTTTTGGCCATTTGTATATCTTCCTTTCATAAATATTTATTCTAACCACATGTCCATTTAAAAAATTAGGTTGTTTGCACTTTTAATTTTGAATTCTGAGTTCTTTTTCAGCTTAGGTACAAGTCCTTTGCCAATTATATGATTTGTAAATATCATTTTTCATATTGTGATTTGTCTTTTTACTATTGAAATCACGTTATGATTTGATACGAATGGTCCCCCAAAGACTCGTGTTGAATGCTGTTCCCTGATGCATCAATGTTCAGAGATTGGGCTTTTGAGAAGTAATTGGATCATACCAGCTCTGACCTTATCACTAGTACACTTGCTAGTGTATAGAAATATTATCAATTTTTATATTGATTTTATATCCCAAAGTTTTGCTGGGCTCATTTTTTAATTTCTAATAGATTTCAGCAGATAGCTTAGTATTTATATATGGAATCATGTAACATTAAAATAGAAATAATTTTGCTTCTTTTTTTCCAATCTGAATGTCTTTATTTTATTTTTACGCCTTATTTCCATGACTACAAATGGCAGTTAAATATTGAATAAAAATTGTGAAAGCAGATATCCTTATATTATTCCTGATGCTGGGGGAAAAGAGTACAAAAATTTTAACCACTATTTATGATATTAGCTGTGAACTCTTTATAGATACAGATGTTCCTTAACATATTTAATAAAGGCAAATCTATCCATTCCTAATTTGGTGAGTACCTTTATCTCAAAGGAATGCTGGATTTTATGAAATGCTTTTCCTATATTTGATGAAATAATCATAAGGCTTTGTAGTCTTTTGTATTGATACGATGCATCACACTAATTGATTTTCTGATGTTAAACTAACCTCAGATTGCTGGAATGAATTTCAGATAGTCATCGTGTGTAATTTTTTAAAAATGTGTCCCTGAATTTGGTTTACTAAAATTTTGTTAAGGAATTTTGTTTGTATGTTAAAAAGACATATGGACCTGTAGTTTCCTATCTTGTCATGTCATTTGTGCAGTTTGAGTCCTACATTTCTCTGTGGCTCTGTTTAATTTTAGTTTTTGTTTTTCTCTCTCTTCTTCAGACTGCATTTTTTTCTCTTTCCAGCTCAAATTTTATATGGAGCCCATCTAGAGGATTTTCTTTCAGTGAAATAAAATTCATTTATGCTTTTTAAATCTAGAATTTCTATGTGATCCTTTTTTTTAAAAATCTTTGTGTCTTTATAGATAGTCTTCCTTTGCTAGACATTGTCATTACTCATTACTCTTTTTTTTTTTTTTTTTTTTTTTTTTTTTTTGTTCTCTAGCTAGGTTTCTGTGAGTTTTAAACTTATTTACAAAGACTGTGTGAAGCCCTTTCTGTTAAATTCAACTTCTAAGCCATCTTATAGAAAGTTTCTTTTGCCTGCTGTATTTTTTCAGTGTGAATTATACTTTTGACATTTTTGTGTGTGTGTGTGTGTGTGTGTGTGTGTGTGTGTGTGTGTATGTATGTATTTCTGAGATTTTTTTTTTTTTTGAGTAAGGGACATTTTAAAATACTATATTGTGCAACTCTGAACTCTTACCCAGCCACTGAAGTTATTACTGCTATTTGTTTATTTATTTAGTGACTTGGACAACCTATCTTATTAATGTCTATTTCTCTTATTTGTGAAATCTCGAATGTTCCTCCTTAGGTTTGATCACATTTTTCCTGGCTTACCATCCTCATCAGGAACATTTTCTGAAGCCAATCTTTGAGGTTTGTTCAGATTGTAGGATGGCTTTTCCTAAGAGGATCTTTCCAGAGTCTCTAGCAACTTAATCAGCTATGGTTTAGCTTGCTTTCACAAAGCTACCCTATTCAGAATGTTATAGCAAAAATATTCATTGTTTTTGAGAGGTTTGGCTTTTTTCCACACTGTATTTCAAAAAAAGATTTGTTCTTTTGGGGAGAACTTTGACACTCCCTGTTTTTATGATCTGCCTCTTTCTCTGCATAAAAACAATGAACCACTATTTTGTATCAGGGGATGAGAATAGTGACAGGCTTCTCCTATAATCAGTATTCTGGGTGTGAGCAGCCTCCAGTCTCCTTGCTTTACTTCTCCCAGTGTGAATTCTTCACCCTATGAATGAGCTGGGAAAATGGTGATCTGGTCCCCAGCATGCTGTGCCTTCGTGGCCATGACCTTAGGTAGAGCCACCAATCTGCAAGTGTAAGCTGTGTAGAAAAGGAATCTGACCTCCTGGCCACAGCCACCTACATTTAGCCTGTGCAACATATAGCTCTCTTGATTGGTGTGTCTTCCCTTTCTCAATACCATACCATTTTTAATTCCTAGTGGGTTTCTAGTAAGTCTTGAAAATGGGTAATAGAAATTCTTTGACTGAGTTCTTTTTTATAACTGTAATTTTGTCTATTCTAATTTTTTTGCTCTTCCATATAATTATAGATTCAATTTGTTGGTACTTATAAAAAACTTGCTGAAATTTTAATTTGCATTTTTAGTGTGTAGATCAAATTGAGTTTAAGTAACATTTTAAGAATAAATATTGACTCTTTTAATCCATGAACACAATATATTTCTCCGTTTATTTAGATATACCTTGGTATTATTTTCCTCATCTGTGATTTGGATAGATTTATATATCTAAGTGGGAATTTTTTTTTTTGGTGCTATTATATATTATTTTTATTTCAAATTCCAAATGTTCATTGTTCATATAGGACTATGTTTTACTTTTGTGTACTTATATGCTGAGATTTTCCTTATTAGTCCTAAGTCTCATTTTTGACAAATTTTCTTAGATTTTGTTTGAGAGATCTAGATCGTATGAAGATAACATTGGAAGATATGAAGTAAAGATTTTTTTTAAAAATCACAGTGATATTTGGGGGTCCTCTAAGATGTGAGGTACACCGCGGGGCATACATGTAGACATTTCAATGCACATTGAAGATCTTGCTGTGGAACTCATGGAGGACGTCTAATTGGACACACGTTATAGACTCATCAATCCAGAGTTGTTAACTAAAATAATGGTATGAGTGAGATCATCCATAGTGTGAATAAAATAGGAGACAAGAGAAAAGATTTCTCCAGTGAGTAGTAATTGTTTTCTCTAATTTTGTCTTATTTATAGTATCTAGACAACTGCTTAAAATTTGAAGAGCAAAGGTAGAACAGAATGACTCCCAATTGTCTTTCAGTACCTGCTCCTGGTAATATGAGAGCATGCAGAAAAGAGTTAGCATAGCAGGTCTGAGACTGCTTTCTTTAGAAAGCCCTTTTTGCAAGTTTGGCTTGGTTGGCATTTGGGAACTTAAGATTTGAGAGGTTCCTACCATTTCCTAATAAAGGGGACTCAATATACCTAAAATGTTTGTAAAAACAGTGCTGTTTATGCTGAATCTCTGCTTTCCTCTTGGTAATTTGGAGTTTGGTACTTGCTGGACAGAAGAGAGTGTGTCTACATGATTAACTCCCAATAGACACCCTGAGCACTGAGTCTCTAATGAGCTTTCCTGTAAAGAACATTTCACGCATGTTGTTGTATCTTGTTGGTGGAGGAATTGAGTGCATCCTGTGAGACTCCTCTGAGACAGGAGTTGTAGAATCATCCTCCTGCTTTCCTCTGGACTTTAATGAGGCTTTTTTGTTGTCCATTCTGTATTTTGTCCTTTGATGCCATCAACTGTAGCCATGCATGTTACTCTATTGTAAGTTCTGTGAGTATTTTTTAGTGAATCATGAAATACAGTGGGTAGAGAGTTTGGGGATGCATGACACCAAAGACTTTTTCAATTAATTACCATTCTTTTGTACATTCTATACATATTTTTTTCTTTAATGGTTTTAAAATTTTGCCCTACATGTGAATTCTACAGTTTTGTTATCAAGGTGCTTATATATGATTTTGTTTCCCTTACCATTTGATGTCATTTTTCCAGTTGGAAACTTGTGGCTTTCTTCACTTCTGGTGTTTTCCTGCCAATATATTTTCAGAGATGTTTCTCTACTATGCCCTTAGGTGAATTCTGGAGCTTTTTTGATATTTCCATATTTCTTATTTTCCATTTTAGTGCCTCTGAGCTGTATTTTTTTAAAAAAAAATCAGTGCTTTCTAATTTATTAACTCTTTACTTAATTATATCCCATCTGTTATTTGCTCACATCTATTGACTTTTAAAAATATATAAATGGCTACAGTTTTAAATTTTAAGACTCTAACTTTCATTTCTATATCCCTGTTTTTACATTATAACTTTCTATTCTTGTCTATCTGAGGATTGTTATGATTATTTTAACATATAGATGAATCTATTAAGCCATTTCTTTAGGTATAAATTCTGTTTGGAAATATATATCATGATAAATATATACCATTCTTATATGTTTGTAAATCATTTTCTGTGAGTTCATCTTTGAAATGAGATTTTCATCCTAATATATGGAGGCCTCTCTGGGTAGTGTTTTGTTTATTGCTTTTTTTTTTTTTTTTAACTCTTTGAGATCATTTTGCTTTCAAGCAAATTTATATTTTGTGGATACCATTAATTCAGGCTCAGTACCTTCAAAATGCAGATTTGTGTGTCTGGTTGGTGGGACTTTTCTCCCTAACGTCAAGGTTTGTCTCTTATTCCAGTTATTATATCTAGCTCCAGTTTGCAGACTAATGCATGTTCCCCACTCCTACCTCCTTTCCACACTGGGCTGTGGCTTCAGCTTCTCTGTAATTTCATTGGAAACCTGAACTCACTGGCCTCTACTAATTCTGACATTCCCTTGCCATTTGAATCGTTACTTCTGTAAATTATTTTTCTGGCACCTGTAAATGTATTTTCCTTTATTAATTTATTTCTCTGTTACATGTGCTCTATACTCAGTCAATAATATGGAATCAGAAGTTCAAAATATGTGGTATGATCTGATAACATAGATCACATATGTCATAAAACACAATGTATTTTGTGCAAAATTAACCACTATACAGGATGAATCTTCATAAACACCGAGTTAATTAGTGTAGACTGTCACAATTGTGAGTCATTTAGGATACAGTTGAATTCAATCTCTCAAGTCCTCCACCCACACTGCCCTAGATAACACTATGATATTGACAATGTTGGGTTGTCACTGGAAATTGTTTTTTATATATGGTTATTTACCTTGGTTACTATATTCTGAGACTTCAGTTTGGGAGATGTTTATAGCTTTGAATTATTTCTCCACCTTCTGTTCTTCTTTCCTGTAGGTGGCTGCACAAGAAGAGCATTTGTTGTAAGATTTTTCCCCTCATACTATGGTTTTTCATAGCCTCGTGCCACTTGGCGCGTAACACAGGAACTAGTGAATGACCCAGTGTTTTAACTGTCAGTCACCATGAACTACTTCACAAAACAGGCTTAACAGCTCATAAACTGAAAGCAATCCTGTTTACTGCCATCTCTAGATTCATAGATTGTTTGCAGCCTGTTATTGTTCTAGCAACACTGAGGGGCCAAGCACCTAAAGTACTTTGTGTATTTCTTGATGTTTCTTAAGAAGGCCTGGTCTTGTGAGCATCCTTGTATTTTTTTTTTCATCTAATATAATAGGATTAGACCTTGGGGTGACTGTATCAGAACTCCTGACAGTTTTCTTCAACATGCAGTGCACAAATGTCTACCGTATCTAGAAATTTTTGAAGGAGGAGAAATAGTTCCAGAGAAACAGTATTTGAAGATGAATAAATGGATTCACTATATATATTTTTTCTTTTAAGAGTCTATCACTGTAGGTTAATTGACGCCTTCTTTTCTTTGTCTTATTGGCCTGTCAGCACTTTTTTCCCTTAGTCCTGAATTGCTTTACTCTCTGCTGCAGGTAGATGTATATTCTGAAAATAAACTTGAATCTATTAAAGTGGCTAACATATAGTGATGTCCCTGTTTTGTAAATTGAGTTCAGATATAGGCTATCTATCTGTTTGGCAGCAGAAGAGGTAGCTTTTGGTTTGAATTTTACTGTTTGAGATGTTGGAGTTGCTTTCTAAGGTGGATAGAGGTCAGGGTAGTATCAGATTCACACATTACTGTCTTTACTGAATTTATATGAATGACCTCCTTTGAAGATTGAAGAATCCAACACAAGTATGCATAAGTTTCCTCTCAACCAGAGAACACTATTTTCACGCCTTTTTTTATTGTAAGAGATGTTAGTACCTTTTGACATACGCTGATTTTTTTTTAAGTTTGCAAAAAGCTATATAACATTTTGAGAGAATATTAGCAATCTCAAATGAATAAGAAGAGACTTTAGTTTCAAATTTTTAAGGTAAAAAATTTGAGATTTTCTTCTTGAAGTATGAGATCGTTTGTTTATATTCCTAACAAAATTCAGCCTGTGGAAATCACCCACATTAGTGGTAAATATCACAGCACTACTGTGAGAAAGCTAAGTATTATTGTCCCTTTCTTACAGAAACAAAGAAGGAAATGACTCCCGTGGCAACACTATCCATAGTAGACGTGAGTATTAGTGTCGCGAAATGTTCAACTTCTGTTCTTAAATTATAATTACTGCCACATAGGTAAGACAAAAAAGTAGGCATAGGCATCAAGGGAAATAGTCACATATAATATCAATATATTATATGTTTGTGCATGTGCCCATGTGTAATATTTAATATACAATATTAAATATTAATACTTAATTTTTTATTTAATTTTAAGTGTAGTCACCATCTTTTGAAAAGTTAAAATACATATATATGTATATATATGTGTGTGTGTGTGTGTGTATATATATATATATATATATATATATATATATATATAATGTTTATACCAATGGAGAGGACTTTTTCCTCATAACCCAGGTCCATGAAGAAAAATGGAAACCTATTTCTGTTATAAGGTGGCAACTATTCTATGAGTTTTTCCCATGGCAGCTGGACATTTTTAAGGATTAATGGGACTTCAAACTCTGTATTTAACTGATTTCAATTTCCCGTAATGATCCTGTCAACGTTGTCTCTAATGAAATCTGTACCCCAAATATCTTAAGCAAGTGGCTAACACATGGTGCTGTCCCTATGTGGATGACAAAGGCCAGAGAACCAGACCTGCACAAGCATGTTTCTATTGGCTTCCTTCTTCTTCCCTCCCCTCTTACCTCCTTCTTCTCATCTTCAAGATTTTCTAAACAAATATTTGAGTTAGAAGGAAAAGACTTACTACATTTTAAAAGAAAAGCTGAGTGTCATTACTCACATAGGGAATGAATTGCCAAAATCATAAAGCAAATCCGTATTAGTTAACATATAAGGACGTGTATTTGCTATTCTAGTGAAGCTTCTATTTCAATTAGCTGGGATCCACCACAAACTGGTCAAATGTGGGGCTTTTATATGATTTCAACAAAAAAAATATCAAATACTTGAGATTTTTTTTTTGTAGTTTTCTTAAGTGTTCATCAGTTTTTATTATCAAATGTCTTTGTTCCCTTGGTTAAGAAGGAACAGGAATGTTAGGGAAAGCAGAAGGTCTTGTGAAGTTTTCTGTCTCATTTTTTCACTTTGTTTAAATTTTACTATAAGCATGTAGGTTTAACTAAATAAAATATGTGAACTTTGCAATACCGTTGTGTGTTATATATACACACATGTTTATTTAAAACTGTCTAGATGAATCTGTTTATGGAATCACATTAATGCTATCTTAGGAAGCTTTAAAGAAATGGGATCAGCTTCTCTAAAGCATTTGTTCCAGAACCTACAAAAGCAACTCTTACATATTTATCAGGTTCAACTTGACCTGTCACAGACAATTTTTCATTTCAAGATTAAAATTCAGACTTTTTAATAAAATGATAGAAGAGAAAGAACAAATGTCTATCTCCCCAAATGAATACTGTGTGGAATCTTCCTCATGAATGTCATTTCACACGGCTGATATCACCACATTTTAGACAGCTGATTTTAAAGGTAGCTGGTTTTTGGTTTATTTGCTGATTTTGCTGATGTATGTTGTTTGTATGTGTATAATTCCATATTTAATTTTTCCACATGTGTGTATTTTATCTGTGCTTTTGAGTAGCAAGATTCTAATATTAGGAGATGGAATGGCTCAGGCTCTTTATCACAATCTGTATCCATAAATCTTTCATTCAGTTGGTGCTCTGCTGATTTTCTTTTCAAATAAATTTAGTATTACTCTTGAGTGCTGCTATCATTTCCATAGTTGACATTGTTACGTAACTAACTTCCATGTGCCACTGTGTTGTGAAGATTTCTTAGGAGTTGAATGTGAATTATCTCATTTAATTTTCAAAGCAGTAGGATGAGCTAAGAATTTCAACCTTGATACTCTGGCTATATTCCATTGAGTAATTGGAATGCTGTATTAATGTTCTATGTTGAAAACTTTCCATCAAGCCAACAGATCACTGTTTTTAGCTTTGAATTCTGTAATATGTTATCCTGTGGACAAGTAAAATGCGTAGTTATTTATTAAGCCAGGGAGAATAAAGAATATTATGTAATATAGAAGATTTTCACATTTCAATATCTGACCAGAAATATCCCATAAAAGGAAAATGTTTTAATTTAAATACTAATATTGATGAGAAACCTCCAGAATAAGCTCATAGACTTAGCTGTCTCAAATTTCTTAACAGGAACTTTTAATAAGAAAAGCCTTGTTTTAATTTAAATGATACAAACAATAATTTTCATAAGCAAGATTTCTAAGCTTCTCTTAATATGTTAAGCAAGATTTCCAACCTTCTCTTACCCTCAAATATTATTTACAGACAATTAGCCCATTTTCCTATTATCTAAATTATTTGACCCATTTTAAATAGAATACAACATGTCACCCATTCTTTGCATTATTTATATGTCTTGCGTACCTATCATGCTGGCTTTGATAATTTCATTAAACAAACAGGAAAGCACTAGAAAAAGAAAGAGCTAAAATTTGAATATTAAAAATATAGTTATCACTAAAGAAAAAACTGTGAAACTGTACTTACATGTTGTTTGTGTTAGAGAAACATAGAAGATGGTTGTGATAACCATTTTCTTATATTACTGGCCAGCCATTGACTCTATAGACATTTTTTTAAACTTTGTAACATAATAATGATATGAAAGAAATCACACAGTTGGTTTAACATAAATTATTGTATATAAACTTGATTTTTAGTCCTGCTGTTTCATAATACAAGTTTACATATGTGATAGTTTTGTTGTAAAGCAAATTTCTATCATTCATATTCTAGTTATTAATATAACACCAATGATGGTTTTGTAAAGTCAGAAATATATACAAATTGTTTATTTCTAGAGAGATACTGTTAACATTTTGATTTATTTTTCACACACATATGTATATACATGCAAAAGTATACATACATAAATATGTATATGTTTGTTATATAAGTAAGATTAACTTCTAAAAATAAACCTTGTGATTTAGAGAAATTTTAAGTTCACACCAAACTTGAGTAGAAGGATAGATTTCATCTACAACCCCTGTTCCTACTCATGCAGAATCTCTGACACTATCAATATCCATAACCAACAAAGAGCATTTGCTATAATCCACGAACCTATAGTGACACATCATTATATCCAAAGTCCACAGTTTACATTAGGATTCACTCTTGGTGTTGCAAACTTAAAGGTTTTGACAAATATAGAGAGATATGTGTACACCATTATAGTGTCCAACAGATTGGTCTCACTGTTCTGAAAATCTATGCTCTGCCTACTCATCCCTCTCTCCCCAGCATTGCCTGGGGAATATAGATCCTTTCATTATCTATGTGTATTTTTATTTGTTGGTTTTATTTTATGTGAAAAATTTATCTTCTAACCATTTTCCATATGATTCAAATTTTTCAAATGTATAGATTTATAACATTACATAATATTGCATTGAAGTACTATTCCTCTATTTTTGCCATATCATATTTAACCATTCTGGTGGTATTTGATATTTAAGTCTAAATTTCTTTTTCATTTAAACATTTCCACTAATTTCTCAAAAATATTTTAATCTCATTAATCCACAAAACAAAGGTTTGAACTTAATGTTTTCCATGTGCACAGGCCAAAAAACAAAACAAAACTTGAAATCATCCCTTTCTCCCATATCTTATGTCAACTCTAACTATATAACCATTTTTACCACTTCCACATGTACTATTCTTTTCCAAGTTCTGAACATCTCTTTGGTAACAATGCAATAGCAACAGACTATGGCATTAATGTATCCTTGCTCTTTCAGCCATTCTCAAGGCAACTACTGGAATGGCCCCCTTACAAAGAGATTAGATGGTTATCATTTCTGCGCTTGTCTACTTGGAAGGGCAAAAAACATGAAGCTAAATAAAATGAGAATTTACTTGGAGGAATTATTACCTGAGTGAAACAATTTAGCTAAAGTAACCAATAGTGTTTCCTAAACTTTTAGGACACACCTGGAAAATGAAATTTTAAAAATTTACTTATAATATTGTCAATATAAAATATTGAGGAATAAATTTAGCAGGAGATATGAAGGATCTCTACATTGACAGCATGTATTGCTGAAAGACTAAACACATAAATCACTAGAACAGAATGGAGCTTAGAAATGAATCTACACAAATATCGCCAATTTGATTTTGACAAAAGTGAAGAAGAAATTCAACAGGGAAGAAAAAAGAAAGTATTTTGAACAAATGGTGTTGAGATAATTGCTAATATGTATGCAAAAATATAAACCTCTACACCTTGTACAAAAATTAAATAAAAATCAAGCATAGATCTAAATGCAAAATGTGAAAGTATTAAAAATTTAGAATAGCTGAGTGCAGTCCCACATGCCTATAATCCCAGTGGCTCCAGAGGCTGAGTCAGGAGGATTAAAAATTCAAAGCCAGGCTCAGCAACTTAGTGAGGCCCTAAACAACTTAAATAATAAAAAATAAAAAGGGCTGGGGATGTTGCTCAGGGGCTAGGTGCCCCTGGATTCAATCCCTGGTCAAAGAAGGAGAAGAAGAAGGAGAAGGAGAAGGAGCAGGAAAAGGAGAAGAGAAACAACAACAACAAAAAAGAAATTAGAAGAAAATCATGATCTGTGTTTAGCCAGGCAGATTTCTTAAGACACCATAAGCATAATCCATTAAGAAATATTATAATTTGGATTTCACTGAAATTAAAAATGTTTTATATGTTAAATATTTCATTTTGCTACATCATTAAATTTCTTTAATAACATCAAGAGTTATTTTACAGATTCCTTAGGATTTTCTTTGCTTCATCATGTCCTCTTCAAGTACATGCATTTGAACTTTCAAAAAGACGGATTTTTTGTTTGTTTTGTTTTTTGCTATATTGCTATAAGACTTCCTGAACAATGCTGAAAAGAAGTGGGAGGAATTTGTATCCTTGTTTTGTTTTTCCAATTTAGGAAAACCATGTTCAACATTACATTATTAAGTGTAATAGCAGCTGTAGGATCTCATTTGCTTATTTGTTTTTGGTACACAAACTGTCTCAGGTTGAAATTGTTCCTTTCTAGTCATAATTTATTGAAATGAATTTTTATTGTTAATTGATATTAGATTCTTAAATGATTTTAAATAATTTAAATAATTTTCCAAATATATTGAAATCTATTCCATTTATGTGATGAATTAAATTGATAGACTATTTAATTTTGCTTTGAATAAATGATACTTGGTATAGCATGTTAGAGTTTTTACGTACTTCTGGATTTGATTTGCTAATATTTCCAAGTACTTTTGCATCTACATTCATGACAAATATTAGCAATTTAATTTTAATTGTTTTTGCAATAGGAGAGTGATTTATTTTTTTCCATAGTCGTATTGGTACATTATGGTTGTACATAATAGTGGGATTTATTGTTACATATTCATACATGCACACAATATGACAAAATAATTTGGCAAGCATCATTCCTCAGTGTTTCCCTTTTCACTCCCCTTCTATCTATCCTGGTTCATTTCTTTTGCTCTACTGATCTCCCTTTGATTTTCATGGGTCCCTGGGGGCATGCCTTTGAAGTATATATTTTGCCTGTGTTGAGCAGAGCTCTCTTTATCAGCTCCCTAATACAATATTCTGAGACACATTCCTCCACCACACTCTTCTGCCAATATTTTGCCTCATCTTGGGTCCAGAGTCATGGACTTGGTCATCTGAGACCAGTGTTTGACTGAGACCTCTGAAACCATGAGCCCCCAAATAAACTTTTCTTCCTCTAATTGTTCTTGTCAAGTCTTTTTGTCACAATGATCAAAAAACTGACTAAAATACGTTTTCTAAATTTTTGATACGTTTCTGTAGGTTTTCTCACATTATTAATTGCTTCCTGAGCTGTGCAGAAGCTTTTTAATTTGATACCATTTCATTTATTATCTCTTTGTATTATTTCCTAAGCTTTCAGGATGCTATTGAGAAAGTCATTGACTATGCCTGTACATTGGAGCATTGACCCTGTGCTTTCTTCTGAAGTTGCATAGTTTCTGGTCCAATTCCCATTTTGAGTTGATTTTTTTTTTTTTTTTTTTTGAATGGCGAGAGAGGTAAGGGTGTAGCTTTATTCTTCTACATATGGATAGGCAGTTTTCCTACCACCATTTGTTTAAAGGCTATCTTTTCTCCAATGATATTTGAGTCCTCCTTCCCTCCCTCCCTCCCACCCCCTTTTTCTCTCTCTTGTTAGTTTGATTAAGGGATTGCCAATCTTGTTTATCTTTTCAAAGAGACAACTCTTTGCTTCATTGATTTTTTTTAATTTTTTAATAGCAGAGATCAATCCCATGGCACTCTACCACTTCACTATACCCTCAGCTCTTTTTATATGTTATCTTATACAGGGTCTATCCAAGTTCCTTATGGCCTCACTAAATTGATGAAGCTAATTTATGAACTCGAAATGTTAATGCCTCAGCCTCCTGTTTTGCTGGGATTACAGGCATGTGCCACCACACCTGGCTGTTTCACTGATTCTTTGTATTTATTTTTATTCTTAAACTCATTAATTTTGGCTCTGATCATAATAATTTTCTTCCTTCTATTGGTTGGAATTGGTTTGTTTTTTTTGTCAAGGGCCCTGAGATGCATTATTAGGTTGTTTATTTGGAATGTTTCTGATTGTCTTATGTAGACACTTACAACTACAAACTTTTCTCTTAGGACTGCCTTCATAATGTCTCAAAGGTTCTTGTATGTTGTAGTGCTATTCTCATTTGATTCTAAGAATTTTTAAATTTCTTCCATCACTCATTCATCATCCAAAAGTCTATTGTTCATTTTCTATGTGCTGATATAGTTTCTGTATGATTTTTGTTGCTGATTTCCAATTTCATTCTGTTATGATCTAACAAGATCCAAGGAATTATATTAATTTTTTTGTATTTGCTAAGAACTGTTTTTTGATCCAAAATGTGGTCTATATAGGAGAAGGTTTCATGAGCCACTGTGAAAAAAAAAAGTGTTTTCAGTTGTTGTTGGATAAAATATTTTATGGGATATCTGTTAAGTTCATTTGATTTATAATATTCTTCATGTCTGAAGTGTCTTTACTGAGTTTATGTCTGGATGATATGTCTAAGAGGTATGTTGAAATCTCCCAGTATTATTGTGATGGAATCTATATGACACTTTAATTTGAGTAGTGTCTCCTTTTTGCAATTACGTGCACCAATGTTTGGTGAATAAATGTTTGCTACCATTATATCTTTTTGTTGGATTGTTTCCTTTACCAGTATAAAGTGGCCTCCTTAGTTTCTTTTGATTAATTTTTGTAGGAAGTCTGCTTTGTCAGATATAAGAATAGCTATTTCTGCTTGTTTTCAGGTTTCATTAGTATGCTTTAATAATTTCCATCGTTTTACTTTCAGCCTGTGCCTGTCTTTATCCATAAGGTGTGTCTCTTGTAAAGAACATATTGTTGGGTCTGTTTTCTAATTTATTCTCCCAGCTTATGAGTTTTAATTAAAAAGTTGAGACAATTTACATTTAATGTTATTAGAGAGAGTTGTTTATTAATTCCTGCCATTTTGATTTTTTTAAAAGTACCATTTAGATCTTTAATCATGCATGTAGGATAGTGATATCCATCTCATTCAACCACCATTTTCCCCCCTTTTCCCCCCCCTGCTCCCTCCCTTGACCTCCCTTTCCTTTGACCATTCTAGTGTTCCTCTAATCCTATGTACCCCCATCCAATCACACTGTGAACTAACCTCCTTATATCAGAGAAAACATTTGGTGTTTGGATTTCTGAGATTGACTAATTTCACTTAGCATTATATTCTCCAACTTCATCCATTTACCTGCAAATGCCATTATTTTATTCTCTCTTATTGCTGAGTAAAATTCCATTTTGTATATATACCACATTTTCTTTATCCACTCATCTACTGAGGGACATCTAGGTTGGTTCCACAACCTAGCTATTATAAATTGTGCTGCTATAAACATTGAAGTGGCTGTGTCACTGTAATATGCTGTTTTTAAGTCTTTTGGGAACAGACCCAGGAGTGGGATGGCTGGGTCATAGGGTGGTTCCATTCCCATTTTCCCAAGAAATCTCCATACTGCTTTCCATAGCGGTTGCACCATTTTGCAGTCCCACCAGCAATGTATGAGTGTGCCTTTTTCCCCACATCCTCTCCAACATTTATTGTTGTTTGTGTTCTTGATAGCTGCCATTCTGACTGGGGTGAAATGAAATCTTAGAGTAGTTTTTATTTGCATTTCTCTAATTGCCAGAGAGGTTGAGCATTTTTTCATGTATTTGTTGATTGCTTGTATATCTTCTTCTGAGAAGTGTCTTTTCAGTTCCTTAGCCCATTTATTGATTGGGCTATTTTCTTTTTTGGTGTAAAGTTTTTTGAGTTCTTTATATATTCTAGAAATTAGTGCTCTATCCGATGTGCATGTATTAAATATTTGTTCCCAATTAGTTGGCTCTCTATTCACCTTACTGATTGTTTCTTTTGCTGAGAAGAAGCTTTTTAGCTTAAATCTATCCCATTCATTAATTCTTGGTAATAGTTCTTGTGCTACAGGTTTCTTATTAAGGAACTTGGGGCCTAATCCGACATGTTGGAAATTGGAGCTTACTTTTTCTATTAGGCGTATTGACTCAGATCTAATTCCTAGGTCCTTGATCCACTTTGAATTGAGTTTTGTGCATGGTGAGAGATACAAGTTTAATTTCATTTTGTTGCATATGGATTTCCAGTTTTCCCAGCACCATTTGTTGAAGAGGCTATACTTTCTCCACTGTACATTTTTTACACCTTTGTCTAATATAAGATAACTGAAATTATATGTATTAGTCTCTGTGTCCTCAATTCTGTACCATTGGTCCACCCGTCTGTTTTGGTGCCAATACCATGCTGTTTTAGTTACTATTGCTCTATAGTATAATTTAAAGTCCGGTATGGTGATGCCCCCTGCTTCACTTTTCTTGCTCAGGATTGCTTTGGCTATTCTGGGTCTCTTATTTTTCTAGATGAATTTCATGATTGCGTTTTCTATTTCTTTGAAAAATGACATTGGAATTTTGATTGGAATTGCATTAAATCTGTATAAAGCCTTTGGTAGTATGGACATTTTGACAATATTGACTCTACCTATCCAAGAGCAAGATAGGTCTTTCCATCTTCTGAGTTCTTCTATGATTTCTTTCTTTAGTGTTCTATAATTTTCTTTATAGAGGTCTTTCACCTCTTTTGTTAAGTTGATTCCCAGGTATTTTATTTTTTTTTTGATGCTATTGTAAATGGGGTCGTTTTCATCATTTCCCTTTCAGAGGCTTTGTCACTGATGTATAAAAATGCCTTGACTTATGGGTATTGCATTTGTATCCTGCAACTTTGCCGAATTCATTTACTAGTTGTAAAAGTTTTCTGGTAGAGTTTTTTGGGTCTTCTAGGTATATTATCATGTCATCAGCAAATAGTGCTAATTTGAGCTCTTCTTTTCCTTTGTGGATCCCTTTAATTTCTTTCGTCTGTCTAATTGCTCTGGCCAGAGTTTCCAGTACTATGTTAAATAGAGTGGTGAAAAGGGGCGTCCCTGTCTTGTTCCAGTTTTTAGAGGAAATGCTTTCAATTTTTCTCCATTTAAGATAATGTTAGCTCTGGGCCTTGCATAAATAGCTTTTATAATGTTGAGATATGTTCCTGATATTCCTAGTTTTTCTAGTGTTTTGAACATAAAGGGGTGCTGTATTTTGTCAAATGCTTTTTCTGCATCTATTGAGACAATCATATGATTTTTATCTTTAAGTCTATTGATGTGATGTATTATGTTTATTGATTTCCAAATATTGAACCGCCTTGCATCCCTGGAATAAACCCCACTTGATCGTGGTGAACTATCTTTTTGATATGTTTTTGTATCCGATTTGCCAGAATTTTGTTGAGGATTTTTGCATCTATGTTCATTAAAGATATTGGCCTGAAGTTTTCTTTTTTGGATGCGTCTTTGCTTGGCTTTGGAATTAAAGTAATATTGGCCTCATAGAAAGAGTCTGGAAGAGCTCCCTCTTTTTCTATTTCTTGAAATAGTTTGAAGAGCATTGGTATTAATTCTTCTTTGAAAGTCTTGTAGAACTCAGCTGTAAACCCATAAGGTCCTGGACTTTTCCTTCTTGGTAGCTTTTTGATGACATCTTCTATTTCTTCACTTGTAATTGATCTGTTTAAATTGTGTATAGCCTCCAGATCCAGTTTAGGCAAATCATATGACTCTAGAAATCTGTCAATGCATTCAGTATTTTCTATTTGTTAGAGTACAAGTTTTCAAAGTAATTTCTAATTATATTCTGTATATCTGAGGTGCTTGTTGTGATATTCCCTTTTTCATCACGAATGTTAGTAATTTGAGTTTTTTCTCTTCTTCTTTTCGTTAGCATCACTAAGGGTCTGTCAATTTTGTTTATTTTTTCAAAGAACCAACTTTTAGTTTTGTCAATTCTTTGAATTGTTTCCTTAGTCTCAATTTCATTAATTTCTGCTCTGATTTTAATTATTTCCTGTCTTCTGCTACTCTTGGTGTTGATCTGTTCTTCTTTTTCTAGTGCTTTGAGGTGTGATGTTAAGTCATTTATTTGTTGGTTTTTTTTCCTTTTAAGGAATGAACTCAGTGCAATGAATTTTCCTCTTACTTCTGCCTTCATAGTGTCCCAGAGATTTCTATACGATGTATCTGTGTTCTCATTTACCTCTAGGAATTTTTTGATCTCTTCTTTGATGTCTTCTTCAACCCCTTGTTCATTCAGTAGCATGTTGTTTAGCTTCCAGTTGATGGAGTATTTTTTCTTATTCCTTGTTTTGTCGTTGATTTCCAATTTCATTCCTTTATTGTCCGATAACATGCAGGGTAGTATCTCTATTTTTTTATATTTGCTGAGAGTTGCCTTGTGACATAATATATGGTCTATTTTGGAGAAGGAGCCATGTGCTGCTGAGAAAAAAGTGTATTCTTTTACTGCGGGATGAAATATTCTATATATGTCCGTTAAGTCTAAGTTATTAATTGTTTTAAGGAGGCCTACGGTTTCTTTGTTTAACTTTTGTTTGGATGATCTACCTATTGGTGAGAGAGGTGTGTTGAAATCCCCTAGAATAACTGTGTTGTGGTCAATTTTACTCTTGAACTTGAGAAGCGTTTGTTTGATGAATGTAGGTGCTCCATTATTTGGGGCATATAGATTTATGATTGTTATATCCTCTTGATGAATGGTTCCCTTAAGTAGTAAGAAATATCCATCTTTGTCCCTTTTGATTAGTTTTGGCTTGAAGTCTACCTTATTTGAAATGAGAATGGAAACCCCTGCTTGCTTCAGCAGGCCATGTGAGTGATAAGACTTTTCCCAGCCTTTCACCTTCAGTCTATTGATGTCTTTTGCTATGAGGTGTGTTTCTTGGAGACAGCAAATTGTTGGGTCATTTCTTTTAATCCATTCAGATAATCTGTGTCTTTTGAATGGTGAGTTTAGGCCGTTAACATTCAGGGTTATTATTGAAATGTGATTTTTATTCCCATCCATTTTTATTTGTATTATGATCTTTAGCTTGATTTGGTTTCTCTTCTGGTTGGTATTTCCCTTAGTTTAATATCTCCCTTTGTTGATTTTCGTTGTTATTTTCCTCTTCTTCTTCATGAAAAATTTTGCCCAGGATGTTCAGAAGTGCTGGCTTTCGAGCTGCAAAATCTTTTAACTCTTGCTTGTTGTGGAAGGTTTTTATTTCATCTTCGAATCTAAAGCTCAGTTTTGCTGGATATAAGATTCTTGGTTGACATCCCTTTTCTTTCAGAACTTGAAATATGTTATTCCAGGATCTTCTTGCTTTTTTGGTCTGGGTAGAAAAGTCTGAACATAGTCTGATTGGTTTCCCCCTATATGTAATCTGCTTCCTTTTTCTTGTGGCTTTTAATATTCTCTCCTTGCTCAGTATATTAGGCATTTTCATTATAATGTGTCTTGGTGTGGATCTGTTGTGATTTTGTATGTTTGGTGTTCGGTAAGCCTCTTGAACTTGGTTTTCCCATTCATTCCTCAAGTTTGGAAAATTTTCTGTAATTATTTCATTAAATAAATTGTTCATTCCTTTGGCTTGAAACTCTGCCCCCTCCTCTACCCCAATCACTCTTATGTTTGGTCTTTTTATGTTGTCCCATAATTCTTGGATGTTCTGTTCTTGGTTTCTTACCATTTTGCTGTGTAATCTAGATTTTTCTCTAGGGTATATATTTTGTTCTCATTGTCTGAGGTTCTTTCTTCCAAGTGATCTACTCTGTTGGTGATACTTTGGATTGAGCTTTTATTTTGGTTTATTGCTTCTTTCATTTCCGGAATTTCTGTTTGGTTTCTCTTTAGAGCCTCTATCTCCCTATTGAAGTAATCTTTTACTTCCTGTATTTGTTTATGGAGTTCTTTGTCAAAATGATCTTTTGCCATCTGTACTTGCTCCCTCATTTCATTTTTTAGTTCATTCTTAAGTTCTGCAAGCATTTTGCAAATGTAATTTCTAAATTCCATCTCTGTCATTTCACCAACTGTGCATGCCATGTAATCTACTGAGGAGGTATATTGATTTGTTTGTGCCACTTTCCTTCCTTGTTTCTTCATCTTGCTTTTATGTCTATTCTTCTTGCACTATGGGACTTTGACTATTTTGATTTTACCTTAGAACCTTACGTTGCTCTGGTAGTACAATGCTATCAGATCCCCTTATATTTCCTTTACACTTTAAAATCAGACACTTTCTATTCAGAGAATCCCAGTTTGATCACAATGTACAGATTTAGTTAACCTAGATAGTGTTTCCAATTCAGTCTGTAAGCTTCTAATGGGGCTTTATAGATTCAAGTAATGGACACAGTGGTGATATGTTTAGTAAGAAGGAAGTGAGTGAACTGACTTGTTCTTTCTTAGAAAGTATGAAAAGAGAGTTCTATGAAAGTGGTTTAGTATCAGCAGATGAGAGAGGAAATAGTGAATGATTAGGTGGAAAGACCAATTTATATATAAACCTAATTTATGCAGCGATTGAGAGAAGAAATAAAGAAAGATGGAGAAAAAAGGAAAAAGAAAAAAAGGAAAAAAAAAAAAAGGAAGAAAAAGAAAAAAGTGACCAAGGAGTAGAAATTAGAATGAGAGAGAGTGAGTCTAGAAAATAGAGAATACACTATATATAACACCCCTTTGCTATATATTTCCATTGTACTCGTTCAAAAAAATCCCAATTTCTGCGTATAACTTGTTTTTGCCTTTGTTGAGTATGCAATGGCAGGGTGTAAATAGGGAAGATGAAGGAAGAAGAAAAAATACAAAAGAAAGAAAGCAAAGAGGAGCAGAAGCAAACAAACACACTGTCAATCAAAACAAAACAAAACAAAAAAAACCAGAAACTAACAAACAACCCCCCCCCAAGAAACAACAAAACAAACAAACAAACAAACAAACAAAAATGTTGAATCCAGGAATAAGTCTCAAGCCAAATGGACCCTTGGAAGCCCTTCTTATTTCCCTTCCAGATTAAGCCAATTGACCCGGAACATATCCAGTCAGCAATCCTGTTAGTGGAGTCGAGGCTGCACCTTTGGCCCTTTGCAGAATGGCACAGTGGAAGAGTGGAGAGGGCTTATCCTCAGGGTGAGCCCTATGTTCAGCAGCAGGGAGCTGCCACTCTGGGCCCTGCAGGCCAGGCAAACTGGCAGCTGGATCTCTCCTTCTGGCTGGCGGGCGGATGCCTACCTCTTGCTCTGGTCACCGCTGGGCGGGTCGCGGGGAGTGGAGGTGGTGCTTCCCCAGGTCTGGCCCTGCGTGCAGCAGCAGGGAGCTGCCACTCTGGGCCCTGCAGGCCAGGCAAACTGGGTTGATTTATTTTTAATGTTTAATTTAGTCCCATTTCTCATTTGCTTAGCTACTCTTCAAATGAGATTTGTTCATTTGCGAGCTCTGGGGTTTTTTTTTTTTTTTTTATTTCTTCTATATATATTTCTTTAAATATCTTCTGCAAAGCCAGCTTAGTAGTTCTGAAAAAAGAAAAGATGCCACCAACACCATATGTATTCATCATTAGAGGAACCAACCTGCATATTGAAGAAAGAAAATAAAACTCATTAGAATTATAAAGATGAAAAGATTTTGAGTGGAGATTCTGTGATATTGTACATGGATGATACAAAATAATCCACATATAAATAAGTGTATATGTGTGTGTGTGTGTGAGTGTGTGTGTGTGTGTGTGTGTGTGTGTATTATACATACATAATTATAAGAGAATACAACAAGAATATAGAATATATTTTATAATAGCTGGACACAGTGGTACCTGTTTGCAATCCTTGCTACTTGGGAGACCGAGGCAGGAAGATTGTAAGTTCAAGGCCAGGTAAAATATACACATTTTTTAAAAATCACATTTTACTGATTCTGTTGATCAATGAAAGACAACAAAAATTGCTGGTAGATAATTGAAAATCAAGGAAAAATATTTCCAAATTCTTTTGCTGACACAGATTAAGCAAGGTCATATAATGTATACAGGAAGACTAGCATGAAAATATTTTTATTTTTGTGATAATTAGTTATATATGACAATAAAATGCACTTTGAAGCATTATACATAAATAGAGTATAACTTCTCATTCTTCTGTTTGTATATGATGTAGGATCACACTAGTTTTCTAGTCATGTATGCACATAGGGTAATGTGTGATTCATTCTACTATCCTTCTTACTTCTATAACCCCTCCATTCCTTTCACTCCCTTCTGCCTAATCCAAAGTACCTCATTCTTCCCAACCCCCCACCACCACTTATTGTGAATTAACATCCACAGATCAGATAAAACATTTGGCCTTTGGTTTTTTAAGATTAGCTTATTTCACTTAGCATAATATTCTTCAGTTCCATCCATATGTAGGGGAACACCATGATTTCATTCTTCTTTAAGGTCAAGTAATATTCTATTGTGAATATATACCATATATGAAAATATTTTCAAACACAATAGAATGATATAAAGAGCCAATTCACAGAATTTCCAACTCAAATGTGTATCGAATATTTAAAGATAGTTATAATTTACATTAGTAATTTGAGAAATGTAAATTAAAACTTGAATGAAACTATATGCTTTCCTACCTAGCTTGACAAATATAAGAAAGCTGAGTAATATCTATTGCTGCTGATTATGTAAGTAAACATGCCACTTATGACAATATAAATCAGTGAAGATATTTTAGATTACAAACTTCAGTATTTTGAGAAATGAAATATGCCCACAATCCTTTAATGCAGCAATTCAGTTACTGAGATTATGCTCCAAAGAAATACTACTACTGCTTCACAAAGATGTACAATTTTATCTCATACATCTGCATAAACCAAAGAATTGCAACAATTTACTCAAAAAATTAAGAAAATGCTACAGATAGATTTAATGAAATGATATAGAGAAGACATGAAAGATCAGCAAATTTTTACCAAGTATACAATGAATAAAACATTGATTTCAGAATGAAAAATCTCCCTATATATATTTATCATCTGCAATTAGCTATATATTTCTGTCTTGATCAGCTATCTCTACATACATAACAACTTGGTTATTTTAATAAATACTTCATATAATAGAAAAATAAAATTTTGTTTCTTAGGGCACAAAGCTTTAAACATAATAGGAGTTTAAAAATTTTAATATATTATTTATTTTTCTCTTTATTTGATTTTCAAGAATATCTGTGTTGAATATTCTATGACTTTGGTCTGGCCCATTGCTTCCTGTCTTTCTGGACATTTTCCCTGTTTATGTTTCAATGTTGAGTTAGTCAGCTAATCATGTACAAAAATATTATACATTATTTTTGGAAATAAATTTTTTACATAATATTCTCATTTCAATTTAATGCTCTTTCTTGAACTAATTTTTGGTATTAATATTTGTCATTTTTTTTTCTTGCTTCCATTGTTTTTCTTTCCTTTTTCTCTTAAAAATGAATATATGATCTCTATTCTTTCCCTACCTATTTATTTTAGTATTTCTACACTTATGTTTTTTAACTAGCTTCATGTAAGCAATTTATACCTGGATTGTATGATCCAATGTGTGTTGCCGCCTGCAGCAACGATACTGCGGAAAAGAAATTGGAGGCAGACTGGGAAATGAGTGGTTCTTTTATTGTTCCTTCTTCTTCTTCCTTCCTTCTCTATCTTCTCTCTGATTCCGCCCCCTGTTCCTCTCTACCGTCTGTTTAAATACTCTTTACCCATCACAGGTGCATTAGTTCTCTTAACAGGCATACACATGTCTCACAAGCCTAACCTACAGGTGTAGCACGCAGTGCCCACGAGCTACTACAAAAGTCAGGTGTAAGTTGTAGTAAACAAAGTCTTGCTTTTAACAAACAAGTAAGCGCCACCTCTTGGCTCTCAGCCAGCCGCCATCTTAGAGCTACTTCCTCATCAAAGGCTCTTACAAATGTGTATATGCATGTGTGTAGGTATGTTTAATTGATCTTTAATGTGTTCTTTAAATTTGAGATTTTAATTTTATCTTATTTATACATTTATCTCTGAGATGGAGAGAAAGAATAACAATTGAATGCAAATTAGAATGCAATATACCATTTTTAACATTTCATTTTTCAAATACTTATTTAAATCCACATATTTTAAATTTCTAAATTTTTTCTTTCCTTGTCATTCTCATTATCTTATATTTGTTGTTATAACTGTAATTTAGATAATTATACTACTCATGATGACTAATATCTTTAATCTTTTAAATACATTTTAAGAATCTAATATCATTTTCAGTTTTGTAATTTTGTTGTCTTTTTTAATTCTTCATATTCTAAATAATCTTTGAATTTTCAGGTTCTTTTAAATCATGACTTCTCCATATTTGAGATTTTTTGTGAAGCATATTTCCAAAAGATATAACTATAAGTAACATTTTATGAGTGGTCTAGAGATGGAGCAGAAATGTTTTTATGCATGGCATAAAGTTCAGTGTTGTCAGAAGTCCATTTTCATTCATATTTGATTCTATTTTCCCAATTATTGACAGCATCATCAGGACCCTAAAAGAACAGGTCAGTTTTCAGTAGAAGAAGGAGAAAGGGTTTCGGAATAAGCAAAAGAAGCAGGTATTCCCTACAAATATCTTATGAAGTTTATAGTAGTAGTTAGTAAAGACTTTATTTTTTAAATAATTAGTGAGCACTTTTTGTTAATAATTTTATCATACTTTTGCAATGATTGATTGCAATTACCAACAAATTTTGGAAAATGTATTTTAATTTCCAATAAAACTGGAGTTATTGAATAGAAGTGTATGTGTGGCACTTTTAAAAGGATTTTTTATCCTATTTATGGTGGCATTTGTGTTTACATGTTAATGGTGATGGCTATTTACTTACCAGAAAGAAAGGTGGTAGAGCAAAAATCAAGTTCTCCAAGCTTATAAACCCTATTTGTACAAACAAAAATAGACAAATGGAAATCAAAGATAACAATAGTTTGAAGTGATCATTGTCACTGCAATTGTATAGAGAATATACAATGTCTTCTTCCTTCTTCAATATTTCCCCCATTGGAGTTATTTAACAGGATTTGGAGAAGGCTGAGCACTAAACATGTATATATTTGAATCATGTAGCCATCCAATGAAATTGGCTTTTAATGTTTATATTAGTCAGTGTTCTCTAGAGGAATATAAATCAACAGTATATACACAATGGCCATCTGTAGGCTGGAGAGCTGGAGAAATCTATAGCTTCTAAGTCCAAAAAGCTAAAGCTTCAGAACAAGAGGAATCAATGATGCAGCCTCCATCCAGTAATGTGAGTAGCCAAAGAAAAAAACCTAAAGTCATATTCAATCTTGAAATGAGAATAATTAGAAATCATTAGATAGAAAAAAATAGACATACAGGAAAAATTACCTCTAATAGAATACTAGAAGGTCCAAAGTTCAAATTTCAGTAAAACAGAGATAAGAGAAAATGGCAGGCATAAAATCAAAGCAATGCTTATGAATTTCACAGAACTGAAGGATGAGTTCCTATATTCATGGTAAGAAGTTGACCCACACTAAAGTAAACATATGAAATATCAAAACATGGCATTAAATGGAACAATCCAAAAAAAGTATTGGAAAAAAAGCAAAAAAGCTTAAAAGAATTCACATATAGTGAATAATTAGTTCAAATGCTCACAAACTTCTCTTTTGTGACTACAAAACTTAAATGTGGTAAGTCATTCATTTTTTAAAATAAAATGGCATTTTATTTTGAATTTTCTCTCAATGTTTTGGATTTTATATACCCACTTTAAATTATGTATAAAGTAGACTCATAGCATTTTGAGATATGTGAGTTTTCATCAAATTTACCAACTGTGTATCCTTTTTCAGGTATCAAAAGAATAAATATATGAAGAAAGAAGAATTTATGACATCCAGGTAGCAATGGCTCCAATACAAGTGAAAGATAAAGCCCTAGAATGATAATGGAAGAGCTCTGTCTCTGGTGTGGAGAACAGGTCAGTAGCCTCCAGAGATTGCCTCTAAGATGAAGCAGTTCAAGTACCTGGGAGTAGTATCTGAACACATTGAGAAAAAGGAGAAAATTCTGGGTGAGCTATAGACTGAATTAGTGAGCAAGAGAACACCAAAATATAAAAGCTATCTGAGGTACACAGTACCTTCAGTGTAACCAAAACAGTGTATATCCCTACAAAAAAAAAAATAATAATAATAACTTTGATCTAGCACATGGCTTATCTAGGAATGGTTTTTGCATACTCATTATAATATAAACACCACATTTAGATTTAATAGTATGACATAAAAATAATGAGAGGATGAGTAGATCCAAATATATTTCAGAGTTGGTAATAATTTTGAAGATATAATTTTTTTGGCTGGGCATAGATGATATTCAACAAATGGCTAAATTAACATCTTTCACACTTAAAATTCAATGAATAATTTCTAGAAAAAAAATTCTTTAAAAATAAGAATTGGACATATTGAAATTAATAAGATCAATGAGTTGAAAATTGTAACCTTTTAAAGAATGAAAACTGAGAAGGGGATGATATGGACCATTATTTTGTGATTTTTGTGAAATTATTTATTTTTTAATATGTGTGAAAGAATCCTTTCATTGAAATAAATAACTAGTGTAAGGAAAGATCATACTTAAATATTTGATCACTAAAATTATAGGCTTTACATAGGAAAAATATTGGCAAAATGTTTTTGTGCCCAAATAATACATAGCACATGTAAAAAAAAGCAAAAACAAAAATGGAAAAACAACAACAAAAAGTCCTCAGTTAAATTCAGTTCTAAACAAACCAGTTTATTCTACAGAATTACTGTGCCTTACACTAGCTTCTAAATTACACTGACCCTATTGTACTGGGTTTCTTACCTAGCAGTCATATATTTGAATAATTAATTATTACTTACTGTAGTGATACATCATTAGTATAAGATAATGGCATTTATAGATAGCCAAAGTATTCCTACGCAGACAGGAATTTTGGCAAATAAATACTGTGTGAATATAGACATTAGGTCAAAATAGAATCATGAATATTTTTAGGGAAACTTATGGATCTTAAGATTTGGATAGCAGGTGCTTTTGTTTCAATCTGAAGTAGCATTTTGTTAATGACATATCACATGATCATATTTTTCTATCCATAGATTTATTGGCTGAAATAATTACTAATATGACAAATATATTAGCCTATAATGAGGAATGCCATCATGGAGCACAGATGGTCTCCTCCAACTAGTGACAATTTGAAGCCTCAATTTATCATGAAACAAACAGAACTGTTTAGAACAACAATATTCTAATCATGAAAGAAAGAAAATAGGAACACAGTAGCAATGAATAGCAATTATAGTTTTATATTTTAGATCACATTTAAGGAAACATTGGATAATGGCAATTTTTAGAAAAGACATTTTTAGGTTCCATATTGTGTATTTTAGTTCTTTGTTGAACTGAAAACTAAAGCAGCTGTCTTGGTTGATTACATGTGCATTCTTATTATTCTTACTATCTGCAGGGATTTAGTCATGCATGTGTGTGTGTGTGTGTGTGTGTGTGTGTGTGTGTGTTATAACCAAGCTAATTTCTGTACACTTATCTAAGAAAATGCCAGCAGTAAATTGACAACAGCACCTGTGAGAAATAGCAAAAAGAGCTTTGTGTATACTATGTCCTGTTGGGGTTGGTGGTTGTTGATAAAAATCAATTATATTCTTTACAAATAAATCCAGGGAGTGGAAGATGGCAAATATAGTGTGTTAGTGACTTTACTCTGGATATACCCATAGAATAAGTAGCACTCAGTCATGATATGGTTGTAGAACAACCAAAACTAAAAAAAAAAAAAAAAAAAAAAAAAAAAAAAAAATCTCTCATTTATACATACATCAACCATTGTGTACGTGATCAATACTGGCTCAAATACAGCTGTGCCAAAACAGAGTCCCTTCTTAAGCCCACTTTTATTCTGTTCTACTGCTTACATTAATTGCCTGAATTCTCTTCCATGCAGATTTTTATCTCAAATGTACTTGTAAAAATGGTTGGCAAGTTTTAGTGGTCAAGAGGAAACTAGTTCCAGTGCTAGCAGAATAATCCTGTACAGTTTTTTATAACTTTGCTTTTGTATCTAAGACATGGATTCAAATCTCACTCTACCCCAGAAAAGGAATAAATTCAAGGAGGAATTCAACAGAGAATAAAGTTTTGGCTTTCAAGCAGAGAAAGCAATCCCAGTTAATTGGAAAGGCAAAAACTCATGGTTTAATGTCATGTGTGTGGAGTATGCTGATAGCCTGCATGAAAAGTATTACTTCTGTGTGAAGAAAGTGTTATTCATATGATTTAGTTAAGTAATTATTATTTTATAAATACATACATTGACCTACCTACGCATTTATTGATCTATTGGTCTAGATACAAATATAGAGTTATCCTTTTGATCCTTAAAAACAAAATAAGTTTAGTGCATTATGCCAATTTTGAATATAGGGTAATGAGACAAAGAATTTGTGATAGCCTTGAAACTGAAAGGAGGAAAGAAAAGTATGAGTGACAGAAAGAAGTCTCTGGTGTGTCAAGTCTTGGAGAAGATACTAGCAGGAGGGAAGGAGTGTGGCAGATCACATATTTCTCAGAGAGAAATGCATTTGGTAAATTCGTAATCATAGGTATGTGAAAAATAATTTTTCTTGGTTGGAAGACTTTTTTTTTTTTATTAATCCCATACCTCAAAATCAATTGTGCTTTATTTCCAGGCATTGCAGGTTCTAGAATTTTTTATGTCATAGCATGGTAGAAAAATTCAAAGGAGATTTTTTGTTGGTAGGGTTCCTCTGTTGCTTTTATGTCTTCTGCTGCTTATGATTTGCCTTGCTTTATAAAATTCTAAATTTTCTGGTATATGTTGAAATATTTTTTTACAAAATATTTTTTATTAAACTACAAATCCCCCAATGATTGTTTTTGTACATTTTCTGATGGGGCTATAACAACTTCAGTTATATGTGTCAAGTTAATGGCAGTTTAATGAGCAGCTATATTTAAAAAAAAATTTTTTAGTTGTAGTTGGACACAATACCTTTATTTTATTTCTTTATTTTCACATGGTGCTGAGGATCAAACACAGAGCCTCACATGTGCTAGGCAAGTGCTCTACTGCTGAGAACAACCCCAGCCCCTAGAAGTTATATTTTTATCACTAAATTATAAATGAAATAAAACAAACTGAAAATATATTAAGTGCTCAATTTGTTCCATTTTTATATTGTTATGTAACCATGAGATCATTCCACTGTCAAGATAATAAACATTTCCATCATCCCTAAAATCTTGTGCTACTTTCTGATCCATCCCACTAATCTCCCCTATTCCCAAACAATAAATAATCTGTCATCTGCTACAACAGAGTTCATATTTTATAGGATTTTATATTGATGCAACACACTATTTGGGGGGAAAGGCGAGAGGTCTGGCTTCTTTCTTTCAAATCAGTGATTTTGGGATTTATCTACTTTGTTGCATATAACATTAGTTTAGTAATTAAAAAGAGTATCCAAAATACTCTTAATGAAGTCATAAAAGACTTCCACATTGCTAAATTTCTTAGTTTTCAGATTTTGTCCTCACTGACTTGTATGTTCTTTACTGGTTCTTTTTGGTTATACATGATAGTAGAATCCATTATGATAAAATTATACAAGCATGGAATATAACTTATTCTAATTAGGACCACATTCTTGTGGGTGTACACGATAGTGGGAATTTAAATGTTGTTTGTTGTACATCTCTTTTGTTTTTTTACCAGTACCATTTGTAGGTTAATCTTTAACTCCTTCTTTCTAAACGTGGGAGTGCCCTAGGACTTTTTCCTTGAACTTCTTATTTTTCTTATAAATATTCCTTTTCCAAGTGAGTACACTTAGTCTGAAGGTTTTAAATACCATGAACATGCAGATCACTTCCAAATAATTATCTTGTTCTGGACTGCTTACTGAACTTCACACACATATTCAGTTTCCTCCTACTTTTAGATATTTAATTAAAAATAAATCTCATTCATCTAATGTTTCCCTCATAGTCCCCTTTCAAGTGATTACATCCAGTCTGATGAAGGCAGCAAAAAGAGTAAAAAAGAAACAAAGTATATGACAAATGGAAAACAAATAGCAAGATTATGTTTTAATTCCAACCTTATTAATTATACTAAATACAAATGGCCTAAATATAGAATTAAAATGCTAAGATTCACTTTTATGAAGAGTCTAAAAATTTTGAAATCATTTAAGTAGAAAGTAGAATGGTGGATACCAAGTTGTGAACTGGTAGTTTATGGGGATATTGGCCAAACAATGTGAACTTTCAGTCCAGAGGAATAATTTCAAGAGATCTCTCATGTAAAATGTGAACTATAATGAATAACAATGTCTTGCATTCTTGAAAATTGCTTAAAGACTAGATTTTAAGTGTTCTAACAAAGAAAAGTATGTGAGGTGATACATATATTAATTAGCCTGGTTCAACCATTTGATGATGTGTATGTATATATTTCAAAACATGCTGTACATGATAAATATGTACAATGTATTTGTCCATCAGAAAAAGAAATATTGAGCAAAATTGCTAAAATATATGCTGCCTCCAAGAAAATGAACTCTAAATATAAATACACAAATAAACTAAAAGTAAAAGAATATATTTATTTTGTAAATATTGATCAAAAGAAGTCAGAGTGGCTATATGTTAATATGAACCTTGATTTCAGAGCCAAAATATCACCAAGGATGACAAAAGATATTGCATAATGATAAAAGAATCAGTTTATCAAGAAGACACAATAATTTTAATTGCACATCCACAAAATAGAAAAACCATAACTTATGTCAAGCAAAAACTGAGATAATTACTTGGAGTAATAAATCACAATTACATTTGGAGATTTTTAAATCTGTATTTTAATAACTAGAGAAAGATGTAGACAGAAATTCAATAAAGGATTTTTACAAATTCATCAACCAACTAGCAAGAACCTATAATTGTAGACATTCAGTTCAAGAACAGCAAAATACACTTTCATTTTAATAGTACATGGGATATTTGCAAAGATTGACCATATTCTGAGCCATAAAGCAGGTCTCAATCAACATGAAAAAATTTAAGTGAGAATATATATTCTCTGATACAGTGGAAGTCATTTGGAAATCAATAACAGAAAGGTATGTGGGAAATAACCAGATACTTGGAAGCTATAAGAACACAATTATAAATAATCCATGGGTCAAAGAAAAAATTAAAGGGGGAAACTGGGAAGAATTTTGAACCAAATGAAAAACATTAAAATTTGAGGGATGGTACTAAAGTAATACTTATCATATTTGGACACTAAATGTTGAGAATAATAGCCAGGTATTAATTACCACAGCTTCAATTTTAAGTAAATAGAAAAAGAAGGAGAATTAATAAGTAAACAGATGAACAAAAACACAAATATCAATGTAGAAGTCAATGAAATAGAAAAAAAATGGAGAAAAATAACAGACACAAAACCTAGTTCTTTGATGAAATCAACAAAATTTTAAACCTCTGAATTTACAGAATGAAGTACAAAAAAGAGAGAAAATGAAAAAATTCTTTAAATAAAACAATTAAAGCTTATCTAAGAAGAAATAAGTAGGACTGTATTTATAGAAGAATTTGCATTTTTGGCTAAATATGGATAAAACTACAAGAGCAAATGATTTTCCATCACCAGAACTGAAGGTGCTGAAAATTTGATCTTGATCTTCCCAGATTACAAATCTGTAAGAAATAAGTACCTTGTTTAAGCCATTCAGCCTGTGATATTTCACTATGCTCCACAAGCTTACCAATACAGTCCTTTATTATAATTGTGTTTTCCTCTAGAGAGAGAATTTGTATTCTTTCGTTGATTCTTGGATGTGTTATGGTTTATAGTGCTTTTATGAATAGTGTGTTATTTTTAAATAATATTTATTGATGAATTAAATAATGCTTTTAATTTTGTAAATTGTTTTTTTTTTTTCAGTTGGTAAATTTGCTGAGCTTTGTATAGCTATTGATTTTTATTTTTTTAAATAATTTTTTAATTGTAGATGGACACGTTTATTTTATTTATGTATTTTTACATTGTACTGAGGATTGAACCCAGTACCTCACACAGACAAGGCAAGTGCTCTATCACCGAGCTACAACACCAGCCCCAGCTATTACGTTTTCTAATGGTAGATGTTTATTTTTTGATAGTTCATATATTCCCTCCCAATCCTGCATCTCATTACTTTTTATTTCATTTTTTTGTTTCTTTTTCTTAAATTTATTTTAATTAAATATATATGGCAGCAGAATGCATTTTGATTCATTGTACACAACTGCAGCACAACTTTACATTTCTATGGTTATACACGATGTAGCATCACACCATATATGCAGTCATATATGTACCTAGGGTAATGATGTCCATCTCATTCCATCATCTTTCCTACCCCTGTACCCCTTTCCACCCCTCCCTCCCCTTTGCCCCATCAAAATTTCTCTATTTTTCCCATGTTTCCACCCCAATATGGTTCAGCATCCACTTATCAGAGAGAACATTCAGCCTAAAGTAACAATTAATGAGGTGAACAGAGAGCCTACATTTTGGGAGAAAATTTTTGCTACATGCACTTCAGATAGAGCACTAATCTCCAGGATATACAAAGCTTCTTGGCTCATTTATTGATTTTTTTTTTAGTGTTAAGTTTTTAAGTTCTTTTTATTTCATTTTATATTGGCCAATACTACTGGAATATATTAATCATTAGAAATAATATACATAAAGACAATAGAATCTTTGTTTCATTCCTGATTCATGGAATCCACCTCTTTTCTAGTTTCCTCATGAAAAGTTCTCCATTGATATTGATTATTGTATATCATGTTTTGGTAGACAGGCTTTAAGGTCCTTTAAGATGGTACCAATATTCCCTGTCTTCTAATATTTATGTCCCTTAGATTAGCCTCTTATTTTGAGGAGGAAGCAAACTTATTCATTCACTTATTCATTTTGATAAATGGAATATGGCAAAAGAAACTAGATATCACTTCCAAGAGTCATCTCTGCAGAGAGACCCATATAAGTGAGCTTAGAAATGGGTCTTCTGGGATCGGTCAAAATTAGGTGAATAGGCTTGTAAGGAATTTTCTTATAGGCTTGTAAGGAATTTTCTTAGGCCTGTCAGCATCCAGATGAGTGGATTTGAAGCACAACCCCCTTGGACTTTTGAGATGGCTAGAACTCTGGGTGACATTTTGATATCAGCCTTTTGAGAGACTCTGGGATGGAAACACCCAGTAAATCTGCATTGAAATATTTGATTCACAGAAACTATGATAATAAATATTAGTTGGTCTAAATTGCCAAATTTTTAGGTAATATGTTTACTCATTCTTTAAGAAGATCTCTTGCTTTGTTACTTTGTTAAGCATTTCTAAAATCATCGCTTTAAAATAATGTTTTCTTTTTCTTAATAATAACAGGGTAAAATTCATTGACATATTTTGGATATTGAAGCATTCTTGCATTTCTGGAATATACTCTGCTTGATTATGACATATTTTATTGGGTTTTTAGCTAGCTAATACTTTCCCCAGAAGTTTTGCTTGCATGTTTATAAGAGAACTGATGTCACGATTATGCTTATTTTTTTTGTCTTAGCATTACATAGGCTTTATAAATTATCTGGTTCCTTTTCTTTCCCCTTTTTCATTTTCTTAAATGAAATGAAAGAACAAAATCTATGACACAAAAATTTGTTATGCAAGTTTTGGTAGAATGACATATAAAATCTTCTGGAGCTGGATTTTTGGAGAGAGGGAGTTATTGACTGACATTTAATTTTCTGTAACACATAGTGAACTATTCAGTGCTTTATTTTTATTTTTTCTCAATTTTGGCATTTTATGTTTTTCAAAGAGAAACATATCCATTTATATAGGTTCACATTTTTTTAATGTAGTGATCCTTACACTTCAGTTTTTTAAAACCTCTTGTTACTTAATTCCCCCTTTTGTTCTCCATTATTTTAACTTACATCTTTCATCTTTTTTCTTGATTAATCCTTCCTAATTCTTTTTTGCTAATCTTTTCAAGTAATAATTCTGTTTTAATCTCAATCTCATTTTTTCCCTATTTCTAATTTTATTTCTTTTGTTTCTTTAGACATTGTCTGGAACGTTTTCTCCATCTGTATTGTATTTAAACTTTAAATATAAACTTTATTTAAATATAGTGTATTATATTTAAACTTGGACTTAGATTATACCTTTTGTCTTTTTCTACTTTGTATTCAGGGTTTTTATATTACCAAAACCTTCTTAATGAGCTCATGGATGTTCTTATAAAAATAATATAAACATTTTCTGCAAAAGCTACATCTAGTCAGTTCATGTGTTAGTAGGGAAAAGTAGTTCATTTAGAACTAAAAGAACCATAACATTACAGAGCTAGTAAATGGTCTTGGTTTGTAACTTCATAAAGTGAATTATTTAAAGAATGTCCCAAGTTTGACTTACTATGGAGATGAACCTTCAATATGGTATAAATCCTAGGTTTGTGAAGAGATGGGTAAACAATGAATAAAATTGGAGATCCCTGAGTCACCTGCTTAGCAATGTCAGTACAACTGCTGAAAATAAGGGTCTTTTAAAAACTCCCATGCGAGCTGTACCACAGAGCCCTACCAGCTGGCGGTTTTCTTGGCATATAACTATGGTTCAGTGCCAGCTGCACAGAGGCAGGGCATGAAAAGAAAGATTGAATGGGATAAACTAGTAATTATGCTTGTGCGATTTGCTAGGTGATTGGGTTCTTTAAATGAGAAAGTTACTACTTGGAAAGATGCAGAAAAGAACCTGAATAGAGTGTGAAAACAATATTTGGTAGTATTTTTCTCCTCAGGATTGACTCTAATTGTAATTTTAATAAGTATGTATTAAAGGAGCAAATGATTTATATTCCAGTATGAGCTTTAATAGTTATGTCTGCATGTAAATTATCATAGTTTTATGCCCATTTTTATTTCTTTGTTTGAACACTGCTTAGATGTATTTTGATGTTTTTTAGGGTATGATATGTGATTTTGAAAATACATATTTGAATGCAGCTTCTCCCTTGTGAATCGATAGTAATAAGTTAAATCAGAAAATACTGTTTCTCTTTAAAGCTTGGCCATTCTAGGGCAAGTTACAAGCTCTTATCTCAATGTTTTACTTTCAAGTTGTCTAAGCAAATTGGAAATAGTGCATTGAAGGCACTTTCACATGTGATATTTGTTAAATGTCATTTACAATTTATGTAGTCCTACACAGAATTTTCCTTTCTATCTTTGCAGACTGATAAATAAAATTTGTTCCCTGCTACATTTTTTTTCTTATTTGGCCAAGGGAATATTTAAATATATCTTTTGGTGCTATAGAAGGACAAACCTATTATTTAAATATTTTATTCATCAATTCCATTGTATGTATAAATTTGCTATGAGTTTCCTTCTTTATGATTACATTTAGTTTGGCAGTGAGAAAATGTTTATCTTTAATCCAAATAACTTATTCTAAAAATAACATGTCTCTTAACCCCCACACCTGAAGGTAAGTGGTAAATTGTACAATCATACTTTTTCATCTATGTGAGAGGTATTTACATTAAATATGCATGTCATATATAATATATACATAGCTGAGAGCAAAAACTGCCACAGTGTCAGAGGAATCATTTAAAGACTTTACTCCATATAGCAATGAAAACACTATAAAGAATTAATTAATCCTAATGCAAAGCAACACAAATGTGCAGCTGGGGAAACTTATTTTCTAAAGGCATAGTTTTATATAGATTGATAGTAGAGATAGATAGGTATAGGTATAGACAGATAAATTTTTCTTTTAGCAGATCTCTTTGTCTCAAAATAAGCACATGACGTGTAAAAGGAAAAGGATATTAAATACATATATGTATACATGTAATTTTATGCTATTGCAATTG
Organism: Tamias sibiricus; assembly: GCA_025594165.1. Taxonomy (NCBI): domain Eukaryota; kingdom Metazoa; phylum Chordata; class Mammalia; order Rodentia; family Sciuridae; genus Tamias; species Tamias sibiricus. The sequence goes on from CM046660.1 coordinate 128,478,007, forward strand.
AATACATTAGTTTTGTTATTTTAATTTTCTCATACCCTTGTCAATTGTGTCAATACTTTGACTCAGTATGGGTCAGTCTTGATGTGATAAGATACGGGATAAAAAGATTTTTTAAAAAATGGGGGAATTGCTCTGATCTGAAGTCCAGCTAAAAAACCAGCAGAAATCAGAGGAAGCAAGAGGATTGAAGATTTGAGTACATTTAATAAGAATGACCTCTCTTATTTGTAAAGCTCTTAACGGATCTCACCCTCATTAGTAACTACTAATATTGTAGATCTCAGAAAGAGCATTTTCAGTGGTAGAATTTTGTTTAATAGGAATTAAAAGATGAACAAATGCAAAGAGAATGATTCTTCTTTTGAGAAGTTTAAAATTAAAGGAATAATAAGGAGCAAAGAGGACTGTAGGACCAATAGCGGTATTTCTCTACATTGTATTTAGCTTCATTGAAACATGTTTGTGGGTAGAGGAGAAATGTATAAATGAAAAGTTGAAGACATAAAAGACATCAGAGATAATTATTATGATATAAAGATGAAAGAGAAAAAGATTGTCCTAACAGAGAATGAGTGAAACAACAACAACAAAAAAGAATATAGAGTCTCAGTTTCTGGTAGCAATAGAAACAATGAAGATGTTTATTTTGTAGGATTCTGTAACTATAGGGGCAAAAGATCTTCTGAGAAAACGTTGAAAAAACAAAATTTTTAACAGATAAAGCTTGTTTTTATTTCAAGGACCAATCTACTTAATCACTGAGGCCACTGTGTACAGACACAGAGAGGAGCTTTATTTCTTGGTCTTGTCCTCTTTGGACAGAGTCTTGATGATCTCCTTCTTGTCCTGGAAGCACTCCTCATGGCACTTGCTTGCCCCCGTGGTCTTAGATCTGCAGGCCTCAGCCTGGTCAGAGAGTAGGTTCACTCGGGCCTTATCTCCCTTCAGTTTGTGGATGTGTTCCAGGAGGATCAGCTTGTTTTTGAACACATTCCCCTTTACCTTCAGGTAGAGGCTGTGATACATGTGGTGGTCAGTCTTCTTAGATTCACCATATCTCCTGAGCAGCCTCTGCAGAGTCTACATCCTCCTCATCCAGGTTACCTTCTCTGGCATTTGAGTGTTAGCTGTACCTTTTGTTTTACCTTTGCCTATATGCCTCTCCTTCCCAAGAGGAAGGTAATTTTTTCCCCCGGCATTGAGCCAGGGAACGGACAGTCACTAGTAGGCAGATGATCAGCCCATTTTTGATCAGCTTCCAGATCTGCTGACAAGAGTTGGCATTAGCGATTTCATCGGTCTCAATGGAGTCCAACCAGACTTTTTTTTTTTTTTTTGCCACAACAGAGGACACTGGAGGCAAACCTCTTCTGAAGCTTGAACTTACTCATGGCTGTGGCCAAGGCTGCTAAAGGTGAGAATGCTGAAAAAAAATTTAGAGGCCGAAAAGAGAGGATAAGTTGGTAACTGAGGTAGGATAAAAACTAAATATGGGTTGCTGAAATATGTACCTAACTTACGTTAGAGTAAGTGGATGTAGTTTAGTGAATTCTGCAGCAGTGCATGGCAGAGAGGGAACAGAGCATGTGGTAGCTTTTCTACAGGGTTGGAGAAAATGTAAATAACAGAGAATTTGGAAAGTGGGATGTGAAAATAAAATATTAGAATTTCTGTTTATTTTTATTTTTATCCCTGAGATGTTTTAAAAATTCTGAAATGAATTAAGTTTATCAAAACTTATTGAAACAAGAAAGTTTCTAGAATTGGGCAAAATGCCCGCATTCTACCACATGTGCACATTAGATTTATATCCAGTAGAAAGGAAATGACATACAGAGACAACCTGATTGGCATTTGCCTTATATACATATGATGTGATAATACATTTGGCTGTGATTGCCTGAAGCTAGTTGACTGAGACCTAGTTGGTTACAAGAGTCTATTCTTATGCTAGTTTACAAGTTGTTTTTACATCAAGCTAGGGTATGTACAGTGGTCACCCTGGGCCAAATTTTATCACCTATATACAGAAACAGACATAGGCAAAAGATACAATTTAACAGATATAAGGGTTAAAAGTTTTTAAGAATTAACCATTGTAGCTTGCCCAGCCAGAGAAGGCATTACCCTCATGCAGTTTTCCATTGAAAGCAGCCAAGGTCCAATGCTTCAGACAACAGATTTTGACCAAGAGAAGACTTTAATCTTAGCCCCACATTGTGCCAGGGAAGAGGCTAGCACTCAATCAGTCATGAAAGCAGATAAGTTGTGTTTTCTACATAGTTAAGTTTCTGTGAGAAGGTTTGGACTCAAACTCCATTGCTCCACCAGAGAAGGAACTGGTGTTCCCTCACCTGCCAAGGCCAACACATTGGGTTTACCATAAAACACAACTTCAATGGCAGTCTTGATTTTGGTCCCATGATCATGTCATAAGGGGCTGTTGGAAGAGGGTTAAGTTGGAGACAATATCTGGCCCAATATATTGTAATCTGGTCTTACCAGTGGAGGGTGGGACTTCCTTGATCTTACAGGTTAAAATTCATAGTCCACAGGTTGTGAACATCACCAAGATGACTAAGGTCTGCTCCTGACAGATTTCTGTGCTTACCACAGTGGGTGATGTGGCAACTGGGTAGAGTTTGCCGCACTGAATTCTGTTCTATCATTCTATGCTGATTGGGCATTTTCAGACAATCCCCAAAATCTGGACACATATTCTCTAGTATGGAAAAGAACAGATATTGGGGGGATCCAAGATGGTGGGCTAGAGGGAGGCTGCATTCTGTGTGGCTCCGTGACCTGGACTAAAGTAGTGGGAATACTGTTTCTCTGCAAGTGATTAGATGATCCCTGACAGCTACTCCCACACAGGAATCATGGTGCCATGTCTGAGCAGTTCTCCAGGCCTCAGCATCAGTGCAGGACTCCCGGCCATTCACCCACACAGGACCTCCAGATGCCTAAGCAGGACCACTGGCATCAGCACCTGTGCCAGAATCCTGGCCACCGATCCCGTGTGGACCCCATCTACCAACATGGGGATCCCCAGTCACCTCCATCTTGGGATACTGCAACCACTGCCATAGTCCCCTACATGTGGTAGCTTGCACCTGGGGACACTGCACAGGGACTGGAGACAACCGCCAGCCATAACACTGCATGCCACAGAGCTGTGTCTCTGAACACATCACCCAACACCACTGCCCAGCCCCACCCAATCTGAAACCCCATAGCTGAAAGCAGCCACCTATGTCTTGGGACTCCTTTGTCACCATCTTTAGTTGGGGCAATTCCCAGCTTGGGACACTGGCTGGGGCTTAGAAGCAAATCAAGGTACATATAGTCCCCAACTCCCACCTCTCCCTGGCAGCCGCTAACTCAGCACAATGCTTGCGGCTGTGAAGCTGGTCTGTAGCTTGCAAAGCTTGGTCCTGAACTGGCAATACAATACAGCTTTCTATGACAGTTGTGTAGCCCCCAGAGAGCAGCTCACAAGACCTCTGGTGAGAAAGTTCCTGATTGGGAAGTAGAAAGGGAAGGGATGAGTGAGATACAGTTTAGAGACTAAATTAGAGAACAGGAATTGTGAGGTCAACAGGTGATATAAGGAGATAAGACCAGGCCCCACATCACACAATCGGAGGTCCAAAGGAGATGCTTGGGGTGCAGTCTCCCATTAGGAACTGGCAAGTGCTATACCCCATCTCCAGGAGCTCTACCCCCAAGACCACCCTTCCCACCCTAATAACCATCATCATCCTGAGAGTGGAGATACCAGCAAACAGACAACCCCAACTATTAAATGAGAAGGGAAGCAGGAAAGATACTGATCTCCAACAAAAACAATCCTTGTATCTTCCTTTGAGGTTTTCCCCCCTTTTTGTCCTCTCTCTTCTCCCACTCTCACATCCCCAACATTTGTGAAACCAAGTACTTTTTCATGAATTAGGCTACTGAGGATTGGGATGTCTGAATAGTATATTACAGTTGTATTGTATATTCTTTTATCTCCTATTTTTACATTTCAATTTTTTTTAATTTTTTTTAATTTTTATGTTTGTTTTCTGTACTCTCTCTATTGTCTTCCTACTTAACTGTCTCCCCCAAATCACTTTCTCTCTCTTCTCCTGCTACTAACAAGCTTCTTTAGATTCCTCCTTCATGCTTCCTAAGATCTAATAACTCTATATCCTCACCTCCTACCCCCTCAACATCTCATCCTACACTTTACCCCCAGATCTTTGTCTACCATAAAAAACTATAGATCCTTTTGCAAACCTACTGTTTATATTGTAGGTAATATTTGATCTCTCTATTTATATGTATTGTGACAAAACCATAAATGTCTTAATAGCAGCTAGTTGGTTTAAGGCAGTATATTGTTTGTATTGGGATCTGTTAACATTGTTCTTCCCTTAAAGGACAGGTATTGGAACCCTGCAGGGACACTATAAGCCTATAGGGTAAAATCTGTAATGACTCAGATCTATAGTGCTAGAAGGGAAGACACACAAACAACATGAATAAACAAGGGAGGAAAGTACCCCAAACAAACCAAGATATTACATTATTAGAACTGATGGCCAGCACAACAGAAGAAATGGCAGAGAAAGAGTTCAGGATGTACATAATTAAAATGTTCTGTGAATTAAGGGATGATATAAGAGAGCAAATACAGGCAACAAAAGATCATTTTGGTAAAGCGCTACATAAGCAAATACAGGAAGCAAAAGATTATTTCAATAAGGAGATAGAGGTTCTGAGAAAACAAACGAACAAACAGAAATCCTTGAAATGAAAGAAACAATAAACCAAATAAAAAACTCAATAGAAAGAACCATCAACAAATTAGATCACTTGGAAGACAGGACCTTAGACAATGAAGACAAAATATATAATCTTGAAAAGAACATTGACCACACTGTGAAAATGGTTAGAAACTATGAGCAGAATGTTCAAGAATTATGGGATAACACAAAAAGACCAAATTTAACAATTATTGGGATAGAGGAAGGCATAGAGTTCCAAACCAAAGGAATGAACAACCTATTCAATGAAATAATATCAGAAAATTTTCCAAACATGAAGAATGAATTGCAAAATCAAATAGAAGAGGGTTATAGGACACCAAATGTACAAAATCACAACAGATCCACACCAAACCACATTATAATGAAAATGCCTAGCATATAGAATAAGGAGAGAACTTCAAAAGCCACAAGAGAAAAGACTCAGATTACATATAGGGGGGAAACCAATGAAAATATCTGCAGATGTTTCAACGCAGACCCTGAAAGCTAGAAGATCCTGGGACAACATGTACCAAGCTTTGAAAAAAATGGATGCCAACCAAGAATCTTATATCCAGCAAAATTAAGCTTTAGATTTGATGATAAAATAAAAATCTTCCATGATAAACAGAAGTTAAAAGGATTTACAACTAGAAAGCCTGCACCACAGAACATCCTGGCAAAACATTCCATGAAGAGGAAATGAAAAACAACAAAGAAAATCAGCAAAGGGAGGTATTACACTAAAGGAAAAAAAACCAATCATAGGAGAAACCAAGACAAGTTAAATGCCAAAATGACCTGTATACAAATCATGTCTCAATAATAATCTTGATGTTAATAGTCTAAATGCACCAATCAAAAGACATAGACTGGCAGATTGGATTTTAGAAAAAGACTCAACAATATGCAGTCTTCAAGATATCCACAGACTGAAGGTGAAAGTTTGGGGAAAAACATACTACTCACATGGACTGTAGAAACAAGCAGGGGTTTCCATTCTCATATGTAATAGAGTAGACTTCAAGCAAAAGTTAATCAAAAGGGATAAAGAAGGACATTTTATACTGCTAAAGGGAAACATCCATCAACAAGACATAACAATTATAAATATACATGCCCCAAACAATGGAGCATCTATGTTCATCAAACAAACTCTTATCAAGTTCAAGAATCAAATTGGCCACAACACAATAATTCTGGGTGATGTTAATACACCTCTTTCACCACTGGATAAATCTTCAAACAAAAGGTAAACAAAGAAATTATATAACTCAATAATACTATCAATAACATAGACTTAACAGACTTATATAGATTAGTTCATCCATCAATGAGTAAATTCACTTTCTTCTCAGCAGCACATGGATTCTTTTCTAAAATAGACCATATATTATGCCAAAAAGCAAATCTTAGCAAATACAAAAAAATAGAGATATTACCCTGCATTCTATCAGATCATAATGGAATGAAATCAGAAATCAATGATAAAAAAATAGAAGCTACTCCAATGCCTGGAGACTAAAAAATATGCTACTGAATTAACAATAGGTTGCAAAAGACATCAAAGAGGGGATTAAAAAATTCTTAGAGGTAAATGAGATCACGGATACAACAAATCAAAATATCTGGGACACTATGAAGGCAGTACTAAGAGGAAAATTCATTGCATGGAGTTCATTCCTTAAAAGAAGAAAAAGTCAAGAAATAAATGACCTAACATTACATCTCAAAGCCTTAGAAAAAGAAAAACAAATCAACACCAACATCAGTAGAAGACAGGAAATAATTAAAATCAGAGCTGAAATCAATGAAATTTAAATGAAAGAAACAATTGAAAAAATGACAAAACAAAAAGATGGTTCTTTGAAAAAATAAATAAAATTGATAAGCCCTAGCCATGCTAATGAAGAGAAGGAGAGAGAAAACTCAAGTTACTAACATACATGATGAAAAAGGTAATATCAGACAGACACTACAGAAATACAGAGGATAATTAGAAATTATTTTGAAAATTTGTACTCCAATAATCTAGAAATTATTGAAGGCATCTACAAATTTCTAGAGTCATATTATTTGCCCAAACTGAATCAAGATGATATACACAAGTTTAACAGATCATTTTTAAGCAATGAAATAGAAGACACCATCAGAAGCCAACCAAGAAAACACCCGGACCAGATGGATACACAGTTGAGTTCTACAAGAACTTCAAAGAAGAAGAACTAATACCAATATTCCTCAAATTATTTCATGAAATAGAAAAAGAGGGAACACTTCCAAACTCATTATATGATGCCAATATCACTCTGATTCAAAAACCAGACAAAAACATATCAAAGAAAGAAAACTTCAGAACAATATCTCTAATGAACATAGATGCAAAATTTCTCAATAAAATTCTGGCAAATTGAATACAAAATCACATCCAAAAGATAGTGTACCACAATCAAGTGGGATTCATCCCAGGGATACAAGATTGTTGCAACATATGGAAATCAATAAATGTAACTCATCACATCAATAGACTTAAAGATAAGAATCATGATAATCTCAATAGATGCAAAAAAACATTAGACAAAATACAGCACCACTTCATGTTCAAAACACTAAAAATCTAGGGATAACAGGAACATCACTCAGCATTATAAAAGCTATCTATGCTAAGACCCAGACTATCATCATTCTAATTTGGAGAAAAATTGAAAGCATTCCCTCTACAAACTGGAACAAGACAGCAATGTCTTCTTTACCATTTCTACTTAACATAGTTCTTGAAACTCTAGAGCAATTAGGTGAAAGAAATTAAAGGGATATGGATAGGAAAAGAAGAACTCAAACTACACCGTTTGCCAATAACATGATTCTATACCTAGAGAATCCAAAAAATTCCACCAGAAAACTTCTAGAACTAATAAATGAATTCAGCAAAGTAGCAGGATATAGAATCAACACCCATAAATCAAACGCTTTTCTGTACATCAGTGACAAATACTCTGAAAGAGAAATGAGGGAAAATATCCCACTTACCATAGCCTAAAAAGAAAAATTCTTGGGAATCAACTTAATGAAAAAGGTGAAAGACCTGTACAATGAAAATTACAGAATGCTGAAGAAAGAAATTAAAGAAGACCTTAGAAGATGGAATGATCTCCCTTGTTCTTGTATAGGCAGAATTAACATTGCCAAAATGACCATACTACCAAAAGCACTATACAGATTTCGTGCAATTCCAATCAAAATCTCAATGAAATTCCTCATAGAAATAGAAAAAGCAGTCATGAAATTCATCTGGAAAAATAAGAGACACCGAATAGCTAAAACAATCCTTAGCAAGAAGAGTGAAGCAGGAGGCAGCCCTATACCCGACCTTAAGCTATACTACAGAGCAATAGTAACAAAAACAGCACAGTGTTGGCATCAAAATAGACTGTAGACCAATGCTACAGACTAAAGGACACAGAGGCAAACCCACATAAATACAGTTATCTCATATTAGACAAAGGCGTCAAAAACATATATTGGATAAAAGATAGCCTCTTCAACAAATGGTGTAAAACTGGAAATCCATAAGTAAAAAAAGAGAAATTAAACCTCTATCTCTCACCATGCACAAAACTCAACTCACCTAGGCATTACACCAGAGACCCTACACCTATTAGAAGAAAAAGTAGGCCCAAATCTCCATCATGTCAGATTAGTCCCTGACTTTCTTAACAAGACTCCTATAGTACAAGAAATAAAATCAAGTATCAATAAATGGGATGGATTCAAACTAAAAAGCTTCTTCTTAGCAAAAGAAATAAGTGAAGTCAAGAGAGAGCCTACAGAATGGTAGCAAAATTTTACCACACATGCATCAGATAGAACACTAGCCTCTAGCATATATAAAGAACTCAAAAAATCTTAACACACACACAAAAAAAAAACCAAATAACCCAAACAATAAATGGGCCAAGTAACTGAACAGACACTTCTCAGAAGATGATATGCAATTAATCAACAAATACATGAAAAATATTCAACATCTCTAGCAATTAGAGAAATGCAAATAAAACTTTTCTAAGATTTCATCTCATTCCAGTCAGAATGGCAGCTATTAAGAATACAAACAACAATAAGTGTTGGAAAGCAGTATGGAGATTCCTTGGAAAACTTGGAATGGAACCACCATTTGACCCAGCTATCTCACTCCTCGGTTTATACCCAAAGGATTTAAAAACAGCATACTATAGGGACACAGCTGTATCAATGTTTATAGCAGCTCAATTCACAATAGGTAAATTGTGGAACCAACCTAGATGCCCTTCAGTAGATGAATGGATAAAGAAAATGTGGTATATATACACAATGGAGTATTACTCAGCATTAAAAAAGAATAAAATCATGGCATTTTCAGGTAAATGGATGGATTGGAGAATATTATGCTAAATGAGGTAAGCCAATCCCAAAAAACCAGAAGACAAATGTTTTCTCTGAAATGTGGATGCTGACCCATAATGGGAATGGGGGGAGTATGGGAGGAATGGAGGAACTTTAGGTAGGGCAAAGCGGAGGGAGAGGGAGGGAGTGGGTATTGGGGTAGGAAAGATGGTGGAATGAGTTGGACATCATTACCCTAAGTATATGTATGAAGACATGAATGGTGTGACTCTATGTACAACGAGAGACATGAAAACTTGTGCTCTATACATGTACTATGAATTGAAATGCATTCTACTATCATGTATAACAAATTAGAATAAATAAATTTTTAAAAAGAACAGCTATTGATGGGATTGAGATAGGGAGGTAAGTGAGAGCTGATGAGAATTGAGAATTTTTAGAGTAGGCAGGTATCAGTGGACTAGTGACTATGCAAACCAGTGGCTATAAGGTGGTGAGAGAGGCAGGACAGGGGTTATGACCAGAGAAGATCACAGGCAGCACTAGGGCACTATGTCAAGGTTTAATCCAAAGAAGTGGGAGAAATAATGGAAAGGTACCTAACTGTAAATTGGTTTTAAAGAAATCTGTACAACTTCATAGGTTAAAAGTCTCATAAGAACTTATATTTGGCAAAGTTATTTCTGATGTATATTTCTTCTGATAATTGTTAGTATATTGTTTCTGGGCCCTTTGTTGATAGTATTCAAGGGAAGAGGAAGAAAGATTAGTTGATGAAGAAAATTTAACTCAATTTATTGACTACAAAAACAGCAAATCAACAACAAGAAGAATAAAAACTACCATGCTGTCTCCTAGAATTAAGGACATTACAGGCCATTTGGTGGACATTCAAAACGTTTTGGCTATTACAACATTGAGTTTGACTTATTTATTAGATTGAATAGAGAAAGATGTTCAGTGAAGTTCATCAAGGCTCTAAATCTTAAACTTGCAATGTAAACATCAGATATAATTGCACTACTAGTAGAAAACTACCTTGAGTTATTAAGTTCTTTAGTAAGACTGATTTTAATTTTGATAGTAAACTTGAACAAAAGAAAATAATTTGACAAGTTTATTCTATAAAACCTGCTCTTAGGCAAGTAGAAAATATTGACAGGGTACAGAGAATGATTAAGAAAATTATTTTTGGCCTACCCATTCATGATATGTCCTCTCAGAAAAAGTTCAATAAAAATCATCTTTTACATTAACTGCATTTTTAATACTAGAAGCAAAGATTGGCCTAGGATTTCTATGGTTAGGCCAAAGTAAACAAAAGTCAAATCAAACTGAGTATTTTATTTAGCACATCATATTTGAAATTAGGTGCATCTTGAAACTGATGATATCTTCATTTTATTGGATTTTTATTTTATTATTTATTGGATTGAATATAGAAATAAAATAAAAATAAAATATTTTATTTTAATAAAATATTTAGTAGCATCCTTATTAACTTGAATTGAAATTCTAAATTTTCATGTTACAGAATTGGTTGTGAAAATAGCCTATAAAACATGCAATATCTCATATCATATTATTGTTTTATGTAATTTAGAGCTTCAGTCTTAAATTGGTGCTGAATTGTTGCAGAAATTAGCAAATGGAGATGATGGAATCGTGGCCATTATAAACGTAAGACAATAAAGCACATTAGCACTACCCCTCACTCTAAGCTCTAAACAGCAAGGTTGGATATTCACAAGTTGAAGTTTTTTCTCTGAAATTGTTAAGTAATAACATCCAAACTACAAAATCAGCAAAATACAAAGGGGAATGTGCATCTTTACTTGTCTCTCTGGCTAGGAAAATTCCACGTGGATTTTTCTGGGTTGTCTGGATTGCAGTTTATGCTGACAGCATGTAAAGCTTTCATTCCAGATGAGCTTAAATCAGAACTAAATATCTGGTTTAGCCACCATGAGGTATAGTTTGCAATCACAGAAAAACACCAGAAAAATCTAGCTATGCTTCGGTTTTGCTCACTTACAGGTGTCTAAATTGCAATAACTTATAGTTGATAATTGTCCAAAAGTTCAAAATTGCAATAGTTTTACTCTTTCTGAGAAGAGGAGGAAAAAAAGAAGGATTTTTCATGTCTCTCAGATATATTGGCCTATTCTCCAAATGACAGGTTCCTGACTGATCAACTGTACCACCTGCGACTAAAGCTCAGTAATATTAGTCTGTGGAATGGTTTCATTCTCATCTCACACCTCAGAGATCTTGCGCTCAACCCCAGGCATCCCTTGTGTGTTTAAATCAGCTTAACGGCTCATACAGTGTGCTGATTTCCTTGTAGGCCTCTGTTTTCTCAAAAAGTGATCACCTTTTGCCAATGCCCTCAGGATTAAACAGGGCAGTCTGGTTTTCCTTTTCTGCATTGGCTATACCTTTGTAGTCAATAAAAGACTAACTAGAAAAGAATCAGCTGATGAGAGAATCAATCTTCTGGAAGCCTCCCCACAGTTTTCTCATCATTTTTGTGCCGTCTGTCATCTCAGATTGTAAAATGGAAACCAAAACTCAGTATGTGGGAAGACTTTTACTGCTCCTTGTTAACAAAAACAGTAAGACCAGGGGTTTTGATCTTATGAGTGTATAGGTAAACAGTAAGCTGTAAGTGCACACTCTTGAAGTGGCTTTTCTCTGTTTCTAATGGAGGTTTGCAAAGAATTATCAAAGTGGTATCAAAAAGGTCTCCTAACATACTGTAGTGTGGATATCCATTCTGAGGAGGTCAGGTTAAATCTGAAGGTCTTACATATGACGATACTGGGGTATCTTGTGGTACAGCAAGCAGTACTACATCCTTCTTAATAACAGTTACAGAAACACAGGGATACAAAAAGGATCATTTCTGCATTTTGTAACAGGTTATCCTGCATTAATTTATTGCTGTAGCATTACATTTTAAATCAAGTGACATTTTGTCTCATTTAACTTTTATTTGAACAATTTTATTTCACATAATTTGCCTTTTGTGGACTATTCAAAAATTTGTAAGAAACACATTCAGATTACTTTGGCAGATAAAGGTCAATTCTTCATACAGCCCATTGTATATATTTTCTCCAGCATCAAAGAATTTGAAAGCAATTTTCTTTCTGCTTTTACTTTATGATTTTAGATCTTGTTTGTAGCTTGAAAGCACAATGAGAAGAGGGAATTTAAACTTCCTAACTTATCCTATGAAAACACAAAACAATTTGAAAAATATTGTTTTCCTTAGTTTAGGATTTTAGATATAATTCTATCAAGATGTTTAACTTCTCCATCTGATAATATATAACACACATTTAATAAAAATAAAACTGTATGTATCTTTAAATGTGTGTAGTCCATTGTAAGTTCTTTTGATATGCACTATATTAATGAATTATGAGAAAGTAGAATGATTTCATTGCTTCTATTCAATCTCATTGAAATAGCCCAATGATTAAATTATTGCTGCTTTCTGGAACTGGGAATGTGGTTTGGTGAGAACAAGACTGGCATTTTTATACTGCTTATTAGTTCACTTGTTACTGGAAATTTGAGTGTGTTGATATTATATTTTGTATTCTAAAGATATTTTAAAAATTTTGGATATATGTATTGTAGGGAAAGAATACTATCAGAAGTGGAAATGATAGCTATTTTTCTAAGTATATAGAACTTATTTCAATTTACATCATACGAAGCTTACCTCTAAAATGAAAACATGGGTAATAGAATATTCCTTAGCTCATCATTTCAATGTTCTTTTCATTAACAATGATTGACTATTTGTATTGTTCTCATCATTACTATTGGCTGATTGCTCAAAAAGTATACAATCTTCTCTGGGAATTATGCAATTAGCAATTTTGATAATACAAAAGTTCCAGGAGTAAAGAATCCAAAACAGATTAGATAGAAAACACTTAATGATTTTCATATTTTCGAGATGTTTCTGTCAATATTTGATATTGCCTCTTTTTTTTTTCATTGTAAATGATCCTGCAGACTTTGGTTTTAATCTTTATTTTATTAGTACCCCCCCCCAGTCACTTAAAATAGTAAAGATTTCCTGAAAAAATAAGGCTGACCTCTTTTTGTTTTTTTTCTCACAGCCTATAACTTAAAATATTTTGAAGTTGATTTGCCACAAATAATCTACATCCCATGATAGCAGGACCCTAGCCTGCCATGTCATCATGGTATCTCTTATATCAGACACAGAGAATGCTTACTTAATAGCTGTGGAATCGATAAAAAGTGGAGCTTCTGGAGGATGTTTCTGTCTCCGAAGGCCATAAGCTGTGTATATCTTAATACCTTCAGGGTACAAATTGCTGTGGTGTTGCTGCTAGGATATTCAGAATAGTGTTTTTCCATTACTTAAGAGCATGAATTGGGATGGAGTGGCATTACAAGGATTTTTCTTGTTTATGTCATACACCTTTTCTCCAGTCAAGAGGAGAATAAATTAGCTGTATTTCCTGTGGTTTCTTAAAAATATGCATTCCATGAGAGCAATGAGAGGAAAAGTGAACAATTCAAATATTTTATATACGAGTTCATATGTCTGATATATTTTAATTTATTTTTGGACTAGTGTTTATTTTGAAGCTATTCAAACAAATATGAATTGAAATCTAGCTAGCACATGAGTTGCTATTTTCATTTCTATCTTGTAATTGTTAGGCTGTTCTTAGTATTGCTGTCAATGTAGCTAGAATAGGGATCAGAATTAAACACTCTAGAAAAGGGGAATATTGCAAGCAGACTGGATATACATACAGGAATATATAGATTCTGGGAGGATAAAAGTCTTTGTGTTTTCCAGTTATACTAGATGTATCTTTCTTAGAGAAATACAAAAACAAAAAGCAAATAATGAAGTCAGGGACACACTTGTATGTTTAATAATTTAAATACTTATTTCAGAAAAAAAATTAATATAATATTTCACATAATTCTGTTTGACAGTGACTTGTGTTTTCCTTTTCCAATTAAAAATAATTTTCATGTTCAATGTCCTTCAAAGTTTCATCCTCTATTAAGTAAAAGCTCAGTTCATTGCATTGTTTTAAGCATCATGTCCACCCAGTATAACCAAGACTTCAAACTGCATTGGATCCATGATACAAATTTAATATTCAAAATTCTGTTGCTTTCTTTTACTATTGCTGTGCTAAACTTACAATGACACATAAGCAATTTCATTTGGAACAGGAAACCCAAAGTACAAAGTTACAAATTAATAAAGAAAACATACATCATCACAGAAGCATTGGTGATATCTGATCATGGGCAATTCCCAATTCTGTTATTGACATAAATATAATTTGAAAGATTAATTGTAGTCATATATTAGTGCATTAATAAAAAATATTTCACCTTTCACCCTGTTCAAAAATAAGAATTTAAAAACATATTTAAAGATACATACAACAAAATATAAAGGAAATTTTAAAGTTGAGTGTATTAGGATAAAGTGAAAAAAATAAGGATACAGAAAATAATTTGAATATGTATGTGAAGTTAATACACAGTACAAGATAAATTTGTTATCCTAGTAGGGATAGATCATGCAGTGGCTGTGAGTTTCCAAGTACTCTAAAAGAGAATAATTTTGAGATGCATATTTAATAATATCCGTAATATAAAATGTTCTAATTGTCTTGGCAACACAGTGATACTTATTAGACAAACTTACTAGACAAATTTCTTCTGCTTCTGAGTATCCATTAAGCAGGAAGGGACTAACTTAAGGGACATTGTCTGTAATCACATCTTATGGGGAAGGGAGTAACCTGCTTATTACTGCTATTTCTTAAAAATCTCTCAATAGAGGCTAATGGGCTAATGGTATCATATCAAATTCGCAATTTAAAGAAAGCCATTTTATTATCATGTGAAAAAAACATGTTGCTGTGTGGACAATATTCTTAGTTTATACAAAGAGTAGAATTCTGTGGGATCCTCATCAATCATGCCTCAAAGTCAAGTAGGAAGAATGGTAAAGAAATGCATCAGGAAGGAATATGTTGGTGTCACAAGATTATGCAATATAGTTTCCAAAATCTTCACAGTCTACACATTTTTAAATCACATTACTGCGATTTTTTAAAAAAGCTTCTTGTTGAATGCAGACATCTCTCATATTAAGCTAACCTAAAAGGGAATTAGTTGGCTTTTGCAATTAGACAATTGGCATGCCTTAGACATGGATGGACCAAGAAGTTTAAATGATGAAATCAGAAATATGGTTTTTAATCTCCAGGTTTTTCTTACCTCTGTTTTTATGAATAGATTCTCTCTATAAGACAGCAGAACTATATTACATTTGCTGGTAATGATAATTGAGAGTGTTTTTGTCATAGGTCAAAGTCCAAAGGAGATCCATTACTTGGCCAGTTATGGGGTTAGACTATTAAGATTTTCTATCTTTGCAACCCAGGCAGCAAGAAGTTAGTGTCATCCACACTATGTGAAGTAGGTATAATTAGGCATATAATAGGTACATGGAGTATAACTTACTCTAATTAGGATCACATTCTTGAAGGTATATATGATGTAGAGTTTCACTGGTCATGTATTCATAAATGAGTATAGGAAATGATGTCCAACTCATTCTACTGTCTTTCCTATTCCTATCCCTTCTTTCTTCCCTTCATTCCTCTTTGTCTAATCCAATGAACTTCTATTCTTCCCTTTTCTTCCTTCCCCTCCCCTATGTCAAAATACACTCTACTGTCATGTATATCTAAAAAGATATCATAACATAACATATATATACATATATGTTATATTTATACACACACACATATACATACATATATATATATGTATGGAGAGAGAGAGAGAGAGAGAGAGAGAGAGAGAGAGAGATGGAGGGAGGGGGGATAGAGAGAATTAACAGAACAACAACAAAAAGAGATGCATAGACTCACAGGAAGTCTGATGAAAATACTAAGAAAAGTGAAGTCTCTGTTTATACGCTATAACCTTCTATCTGTGCAAAAGACACAATTTGGCATAAAACAAAATCCAAAGCAAACAGTGTAATTCTTCCATATACCTATCTTCAGCTTTTTCTCCATTCTATTTCAACCAGTATCTTAATTTTTTTTCTTTTTTTAATTTATTTTAATTAGGTATATATGACAGCAAAATGCATTTTGATTCATTATACAAAATTGCAGCACCACTTTTTATTTCTCTGGCTGTACATAATGTAGCATCATGTTATGTGCAGTCTTACATGAATCTAGGGTAATGATGTCCATTTCATTCCACAATCTTTCTTGTCCTCATGCACCCTCCCCACCTTCCTGACTCTTTGTCCAATCAAACTTCCTCCATTTTTCCCATACCTTCCCTCTCCCAGTTTTGGATAAGCACCCACTTATCAGAGAAAACATTCAGCCTTTGGTTTTATGGCATTGACTTACTTTACTTAGCATGATATTCTCCAACTCCATCCATTTACCTACAAATGCCATGATATTACTGTCTTTTAATGCTGAGTAATATTCCATTGTGTATATATACCACATTTTTTTTTTATCCATTCATCTATTAAAGGGTATCTAGGTTGCTTCCACATTTTAACTATTTGTGAATTGAGCTGCTGTGAACATTGATGTGGCTACATCACTATAGTATGCTGATTTTAAGTCCTTTAGGTATAAACCGAGGAGTGGGATAGCTGGATCAAATGGTGGTTCCATTTCAAGTTTCCCAAGGAATCTCCATACTGCTTTCCAGATTGGTTGCACCAATTTGCAGTCCCACCAGCAATGAATGTGTGTGCCTTTTCCCCCACATCCTTGCCAACATTTATTGTTGTCTATATTCTTCATAACTACCATTATGATTGATGTGAGATGAAATCTTAGAGTAGTTTTGATTTGCATTTATCTAATTACTAGAAATGTTGAACATTTTTTTCATATTATTTTAATCAACTTTATATTTTCTTCTGAGAAGTGTCTGTTCAGCTCCTTAGCCCATTTATTGATTGGGTTATTTGTGGTTTTTTTTTTTTTTTTTTTTTTTTTTGAGTTTTTGTTGTTGTTCAGTTTTTTGAGTTCTTTATATATCCTGGAGATTAGTGCTCTATCTGACATGTGTGGCAAATATTTGTTCCCAAAATGTGGGCTCTCTGTTCACCTCATTGATTATTTCTTTTGCTGAGAAGAAGCATTTTAGTTTGAGACCATCCCATTTATTAATACTTTATTTTATTTCTTGTGCTTTAGGAGTCTTGTTAAGGAAGTCAGGGACTAATCCAACGTGATGTAGATTTGGGCCTACATTTTCCTCTATTAGGCACAGGGTCTCTATTAATCAGTATCTTAAACTTTTAGAAATTAAAGGTTCATTTCCTCAGTTATATAGAAATGAGTAATAGAGAAAATAAATTTCTAGATTGAAGACTTATAAATCTTCCCAAGTGTTCATTTTCTATGTTCTTCTTTATTAGTTGGTAATGTAGGGTGGGCATAGGGCTGCTCAACAATAAAACAGATTTTCAGCTTCCTTTGCAACTGATTGTAGTTCAATGAGTAACTAAATTGTAACCAGATATAGAAGTGATAAGTGCAACTCCTGGGACAACAAATTAAACAGAAAGTCCCTTAGTGAAGATAACTTATGAGTTCCCTTTTCTTGGGTTAAACAAAGAATTTATGCAGAACTAGCTATGGCCATGTGGATAACACCCTAAAAAGGATTATTAACCTGAGGTTTGAAAACTAAAGATCTGTGGATGGAATCTAAGAGAGACAGAGACTTGGAGGGGAATAACTTTATCTTATTTTTCACTAAGATGTAACTGAAAGTTGGCATTTCTTTCAATTATGAATTTAAACAAAAAATTTGTCATCTACAGGATCAATAGGTGTTACATTAAGTGGTTTTGTTTGTTAGCTGGTGGTCTTGCTATTTTTGCCCAGGCTGGCCTTGAACTCCTGGGCTCAAATGATCCTCCTGCCTCAGCCTCCCAATTAGCTGGGACCAGAGGTGTGCACTACTACACCTGGATAGATATTTTGATATTACATTATACTTGAGGATACAACAAAATGTTGTTTCTGCTAATCATTATAGAGAGTTTTTAGTAGTTATTAGTCCAAACACTTAATCTTGACATTTATAATAATAAACAAGAAGCATGTATTAGTAAAACATAAATTAGTTTTTCTAATATTTTGGTAACTACATTTTAACATAAATGAATGGTATTTTAATAGAATTGGATTCATTTACAGTATTATTTTATTTTATGCAATCAAAATATTACCAAGGTGTTCATGGATCTTGGACTATAGCCAAGGGGGCCAATGGCTCAAGATGATGAGGAGGCAAAAGACTAGTTTTCTGAGTCTCACCACTAAGCTTTTCCTGGGTGTATTGGTTTCCCAGTACAAGAGTAGCAAAGTACAACATAAATTGGAGCATTTAGAACAACAAAAACATTATCCCACAGTGTGTAGAGCCTGGTGTTATGATTTGGATATGAAGTGTCCCACAAAACTCATATATGAGACAATACAAGAAGGTTCAGAGGAAAAAATGATTGGATTGTGAGAGTCTTAACCCAATCAATGAATTAATCCCTGGTGGGATTAACTGAGTTGTAACTGGAGGCAGGTGGGGGTGGCTGGAGGAAGTGGTTAATTGGGGGGCGTGGCTATAGGGTATATATTTTGTATCTGGAGAGTGGAGTCTCTCTCTCTGCTTGCTGAGGTGAGCTGCTTCCCTCTCCAACACTCATGATGTTCAACCTCTCCTTGAGCCCTGAGGAATGGAGCCAGCCTTCTATGGACTAAGACCTCTGAAACCGTGAG
This sequence comes from Tamias sibiricus, assembly GCA_025594165.1. NCBI lineage: Eukaryota > Metazoa > Chordata > Mammalia > Rodentia > Sciuridae > Tamias > Tamias sibiricus. Next base: position 128,497,052 of record CM046660.1, read on the forward strand.
TCTTAATCTTTTCCTCTTTACAGTTGTTCTGGTCAGATCCTTTAGTCACAGCAGTAAAAAAGCTGACTAAAATACCTGGAATTCAAAATATCAATGTGTCCTCAAAGTCCTAATTCCTTACAGCTTTTAAGGGACAATCCTTCTTTTCTACTTCCAGCTCCTGGCAACTCAGCCATTCCTTGGCTTGTGAATGCATCACTCAACACCTGCCTTGCTCTTTATGAGGTGTTCTGTGTGTCTGTAATTCACATTGTCTTTCCTTTCTTTATAAGGATACCAGTTATATTAGATTATGAGCTCACCTGCCTCCAACATGACTTCATCTTAACCAATTACATTTGCAATGACATTACTTCCAAATATGATCATTAGTACAAACAAATATGTTCACTAGGACTTTAATATATATTGTAGGGAGACATAATTAAACCCACAACACTTGGGACAGACACACATTTTCATGTAACCTTAATCATTCTATTTTGAAGCCTCTGCTTTATAACATTAGCCTTTACCCAAATGGAAATATTTTGATACCAAAATTAAGATCAATTCTAACTCAGATGCAAGTAGAAGAGTTCTTGTTGGGTCTTGATTGCCCAAGCAAATAATTACCCAGGGTTTTTCCAGTTTACAATAAATGCATTCTCTGATTCAGCAATAAAATAATTTTTCTGGGACAGGATTCCCCCCTACATCCTGTTTTTATTAATAAAAAAAATTTATTGGAGTATAGACACATCCATTCACACATATCTGGTCTATAGCTGCTTTCACACTACTACAATGACAAAGTTGTGCAGTTGCAACAAAGACTGTATAGTCCCCAAGGCCTAAAATGGCCCTTTACAGAAAAATCTTACTGACTCCTTCTCTAGGATTTAAGAGGACTAAGAAAGAGGTTTGACTTATTTTGCCATATGTTCTCTGTACAGTGAAAATATAGGGTTCTTATTCAATTAGAACTTAAAGAATTAACCAGATAGGATAATATATGAACAAGACTTTAAACTGAGCCTATGAATTGCTCAAAATACATTTCTAATTAGAGAATACATTTACCTGTCATTGAGATCAATTATCTAAGGATAATGCTAGACAGAAGAAAGCCCATCATTTCCAAGATTTTTTTTTAAATAATAAAGCCACAATAAATTAAACTCACTTGTAATAGGAAAAAATGGCTATTTCAAATCAAGAGAGTTAAATTCTAACAAGAACAATCATCAGTATAATTGTATGATATTTCTTACTTCCACTAGCATTATTAATGGGACTACAGCTTGACCTGACAATGAGAATAGCTTCCCTTGTGGCATTTTGGCAGTTCTATTTCTGTTCTTTGAGAAATAAGGAACAGACAAAGGATAAAACTTCTTGCTTGAGCTGCTGAAACAATAACAGTGTGAAGAATTTCTAGTTACTCAAGAGCTCAAAGGACCTCATTTTTATGGCTTCTTAAGAACTGGAAGCTTGATGAACTTTCACAGAAAAGACTTAGTTCCTTTGAAATCAGCAGTCATATGGGAGCATATCAGTGTATTTGGGGCCTTATAGACAAATGAATATAGCAATGAAATTTATTTTAGAAAAGAAAAAAAAGTCTCATGTGAAGCAATCATGGATGACTACAGACTAGCAGTGAGTATGCTGTGTCTGGGGTGCCTTGTGGAGGGAATAGGTTACTTGCTAGTCATAGATTCAACTTGATTGCCATGGCACTGGACAGCAGGATTTTATTACATGGCCACATACCTTCTGAATTTTCTGTTAAGAGAGTATATCCTACTGTAGAATGCTTTGATTATTATTTAATGAACATTTTTTCTTTTTTTATTTTCTCTTCTTATTTGTTCTTTTTAGATATACATGACAGTAATAATGAACATTTTTCAATGTAGTGGGGATGAAAGTAAAAATGACAATATAATTGACACGGGTTCAAGAATAGAATTAGGGCACAAAGGATTGCACTATTTCCAGAATTTAATGGAATTGAAAGAATGCTAGCAAGGCTAAGCTCCAAAGCCTGAGAAACTTTTCATATGGATAGACATTCTTCTATTCCTCTCCTGTTCTTCTGTTACATAATCCATAATGAGCTATGATTACTTTTGAAAGAACTTTTTCCTCAGTCCTTGTCTTCTTGATTCTATTTCCTATTTCCATTCCTCCATCTCCTGTTCTTACTTGTCTTCCATAAAAAAGAATTCTGTGCCATCACTTTCAACTGCAGAGAGGTATGATAAATGTCACCAAACATCAGACATGTAAAGGTATTGAAAATTACAGCAAAGGTCTCATTAGATATCTTTCTAAACTCTACAGAAAGAAAGGTGATTTTTAAAAGAGAGTGGAATAATGTTAGTATACACACTTGAAGAATAAGTAACAAAAATCTGAATAAGTTATCCGTAACATTCATAGGCCAAATCTAAAAGAGTAGAGAGCTTCTGGGTATGGTCATACCACCCATGGACTCTGTACTCCTCAATCCTGAAGATACAATCAGTGAGAGGACTGCAAGGGAGTCTAGCCAAAGGAATGAAAAAATGGAGGAAAGAAAATACCAGGGTTTTGAAAGACCAAAGCATAGAACATTTGGCCATAGGAAGCAGTTTGATGGGGAAAATACAATTGAAAAGAAATGTATGAACCCGACTTTAAAAGAAACTGGGAACTTATTTAATATAACTTAATTCTTGTGCCTACTAAGTGTTCTACTTGACCATGCTCTTGGGGAAATACTATGTAAGACACATCATTTATTCTTAAGCAGTGTGTAGCCTGGTAGGAGAGAAGGGCAGATGAACACAGTGTCCATTCGTATGGTAGGCATGAAGACATGACAGCCATGTTATATGGTCATTCTGACTAAAGAGTGAATAATAATTTAAACGTGTTAGAAGTGCAAGCATACAAAAAGAATCGTGTAAGCTATGGCACTACACATGGGAAAAAGAGAGGTGGGTAAATTGACCAGGTTAGTGACTTTAAGACCTGGAGATTCAGCAGAAGCATAGATTTCACACCTGTTTTGAGAGATTTATGGTGCTATTAATAGGGGAAAAGAAGTCAATGAGTTCTTTCTATCTTTCATTCCTTCTTTATTTTGGAATAAGGTGAGCAATTTGAGTTTTGACTTAGGCACATTGAGTGTCTGGTGTTTATGAATATTTATATTATCATTATTCCCTTATGGGTGGGTTAAAATATTGATCTGATAAGTGGAATCACCTCATATTGAAAGGGACAGGGTACTCCAGTGGATTCATTGAATAGGCAGTTAGAAATTCAACTTGAGCATCTGGCAGATACTTGTGGTGGTCATACTTCTTTAGTGCAGATGTAATATAAAATACACACATTTATAAAGTACCCAGATAAAAGATCTTTTGGAGTTTCGTTTTCTTAGATTTGATATAAAATAATTGCATTTAAATAAAGTAATGTATTCAATATACTCAGCATTATTTTACAGTTTGCCTAATAGGAAAACAGTTACAAAATCAGAAATGTTGTCCTTCTGTTCTCTGTGCAAACTTTAGGTTTACCTCCCATTCACTAATTCCTAGCATGTCATTTTTAGGAAGCCCATATTCACTCTCCTCACCAAATAGCATTCTGATTATTACCATAACTTTCCATTGGTCCTGAAAAGTTGCTGAAAATTTTGTAAGACTCTATTAGACTTTTTTTCTGAGAGAACAGACTCTTTCTTATTATTACAATATGAGCTCTTAAAGGGAGGAGGATGAGGCTTACTTATCTCTCTCCCCATGGCCAAGAACAGTGAATGTGCAATAGATACTTTGTTGAAGAAATTTATTAATTTGTGACATAATTATCTATTGATAATAAAATTATTTACTACATTTCTTCCTAATCACTTATAACTGTCCACCAGCTTTATTTAATGCCCTCTATATCTGGCATCAGATTACCTTTTCTCGGTAAAGAAATGTTTCAAATAACTGAAGATATTCTCTCAAACCTCTTTATTTCACCCACTTTTGATAAGCATCTTTTCAAAATTATATTACATGCTGTGAATAAGAGAATAAGCTTGAACTAATTTAACCATTTCGTGATGAGTCAGGTCCATTATAATAAGCATTAATCTATGCTTTACAACAAAACAACACAGACCTTCGGCACCCTTGTATTAGACAGAACAGGTTGTGACAAATAGCAAATGGACCTGAATTACTATATTTTCCTGTTTGGTCTTCGGCTCTCTACTGCTTTTCTTTCACCTGTCACTCTTAGTTGCTAGGGAAACAGACAACTGCATTTGTTAAAACAGTAATCTTAATTTTAGACATGTAACACCCGCATCAGTACATTTGTTACATAGATTTTCCCAAGTAACTGATTTCATTAAAAAACTGCCAATTGGCATATTCCCCTTTCGTAACACACCTGGAATTATCTGAGAAAAGACTCTTTTTTTGAAAGTTATATTAAGCTACTTAACTAATAGAAAATAAAATGTGTTACATATAAAATGTTGTTGTTTGCAATAGATGATGAGAATTTCTGTATGATCCTCTCCCTTTTTATAAACATTAACAATGCTTTCTTTTCCTGGGCTTATTTGAAAGAGAGAGAGAGAGAGAGAGAGAGAGAGAGAGAGAGAGAGAGAGAATGCACATAAAAATATACCTATTTTGGACTTCAACCTATTAATCCTGACCTTTTACTAGTTTCTGTTCCCCTCAAGTTTATATATGAGATATTTTCTTTGCAATGAACAGCTTAATAATTTGTCAACTTTAATTTTAAGGCAAGGCACACACTATATTTTAATTCTTGATGTTGTTCAGATATTAAATGTTTCTCAAAGGTCCATATGCTAAAGGTATGGTCTCTAGGCTATGACAGTATTGGAAGGTAGTAGAGCCTCTGGAAGCGGGCTCTAGTTGAAAAAGGTAATTTGGGCCTTCCCTGTAAGAGAGATTAGGACTCTTGCCCCTTGATGTCTCTCTTTTTGCTTCCTGGCCATCATAACATGAGTGGCCTCCTCCATCATGAACTTCTGCCATGGTATGCAAGGGCACCACAGGCCCAAAGCAGTGGGGAGAAAAAACCATGGACTAAAATCTTTGAGCCAAAATAAACCTTTTCCTATTTTTAAGTTGATTGTCTCAAGTATTTTGTTATAGTGACAAAAAGCTGACTAACACAGTTCTTTTCAAATTACCATTTCTCTTGTCTGCTTTAGTGTTCTCTTCCTTCTTTTACTGAAATCCACAAGCCAAAAGACCTATAGCCTACTCTTTGAAACTAACTGAATCTCTTTGACTGCTAATTTTGAGGCCAACCATGATGTAACTGTTGTTAGATCCATTGGTCCAGTCTCAGTCTTCATTGTACTTGACCTGGTGACATAATGTGGCAGAGCTGGCCTTTGGGACCTTATCATGCTCTATTTTTTTTTTCTCATTATATGGACTATTCCCACAAAGTCTCATCCCACTCTATTTCCAGATTTCAACATTTGTACATTAGACCTCTGCTTATGTTGAATGTAAGAAAGATAGTATGTACCCTGTGTATTAAAATATTGTTTTTATATTAATGATTACCAAATTTCTATCTCAAACTTTGTTTCTAATCCTGTACATCAGTGGCACCCTCCTTCATTGTCTCTAAATAGTAAATGCTTAAAAGGTAGCTCTAAATTTAAAAGGTGTTGAAATAAATTCCTGATTTTCCTTCATAAAATTGCCTGTCCTCCTCACTTTAGAAGAATACAGTTGTTTATCTAATTGCTTTAGCTTAAAATGTTGAAAAAATGTTTCTATTACTCTTTTGCACTCCACAAACCTATTTTCAGCTTATCCTGTGAACACTATCTTAGAAATACTTACAAAATATGACCAGCTGTCTACTGTTCCCACCTTTCCCACCCTGGTCTGAGCTGCTGTATCTCTTGCATTGAGCATAGCGATTTCATCATAGCTGAGCTCCACACTTCTATCCATTGTCTTCAGGAGTCCACCTGTCCTCACAGAAGCTGTGTGTTCTTTAAAAAATGAAACTCCAGATCACATAGAATACTTCTATCATCAGTCTCCAGTGGTTTCCTGCCAGGTTGAAAAGAAATGAATCAAGAACTCTTGGAATGGTTGAATAATCTGAATGTCTGGTTTGTCAGCAATCTAATTTCATACCAGTTATCCTTCTTCCATGGTGATTTAGATGCACTGGTCTCATTGCTATTTTGCTACTTTCTTCTACCCCCAAATTGGTTTTCTTCTGGCCCATAACCTGCTCCCTCACTACCTTAAGCCAAATATTACCTACCAAGAATATCCTTCCCTGGCCATTCTTTTAAAAGGGAACACACATTTTCTATTTATCACCATCAGCCTCAGAACATAGTGCTTTGTTTGTTTTCTTAAGTGTCTATCTAAATATTCCTCTTCCAAGTAGAATGCAAGGCACCTTGAGATCAGGAGCTTCATTTGAGTTTGCTATTGTTACATCCTCAGTGCTTGGGATAGTGTCTCCCACTTAATGCACAGTACATACCTATGGGATGAATGGGTGGATTCATAATGACCTTTGGGTCTTTCACTATTTTTTGGGCTTCTTTTTGAGAAATATTTTTTCTCTAATCTATCCACAGACTCTTTTGGATTTGTACTATTTACCCTTTACTATTTACTTTAGTCAAACACGCACACTAAATCAATTTGTTCTGTCCTGAGGATAATGCCATGCCTAACCTATAGAACAAGATTCTAGTGACAACCATTTTCTCTGATGCTCAGAGGCCTTCTGTTGCCTTATTTGGTGCTTGTGGTTTTGTTGAAGTTTATTGTGGCTATCTGAAGACCAATTGCCAGTTAAGGCAGGAATTGCTCTATAGATTTTATCATGTAAAATTCTAGAAGTTTTAGAGTAAAAACATAATCAGGAAATAATACTTGATTTGTATTGGAAATTCATCTAGCTCCTCAGCATGATTAAGCCCAATAAAAGCAATTTAACTTTTCTTTTTGTGTGTTAATAATATGTTTACATAACACTTAGTGAAGTAGTACTGAAATAGAAATAAATGAGTGAATATAAATAGTAAAATGAGTGGAAATGTTTTTGTTTTTACATTTTTCAAAAACCCATGGGAAAAACAAGGAATAGTGGAGAGAACAGAAATTTATGAAGTAGAATAAATTAAAAGGAAAGTTGAAGCATACATTCATTTTAGATTGATAAACAGTGACAATTATATAAATGGAACTATTTAAATAAAATAAATCTAACCAATCCTAATACTATAGTGCAAGTATTATTGTATCATACTTGCTGTAGCAGAGACTCAATATATTGAAATTTCTTTACTATGAAGGTTTTAGGAGACTGGCTTATACCTACATTAAAGTAATATAAACTGGAATATAGGTTGTTTTTAGTAATAGCATAAATGTCAATTAAATAAAGTACAGAATAATTTATTACATTTTATGAGTAAAGTTTTTGTATGGGACAATCTCAAAGAAAGGAAATGAAGTCTTAAATAATAAATGCAACAAATACAGAAAAGTTGAGTACTTTTAGTTCAAAACCAGTTGCTACTATGAAACTGAATTGGTTGTGAACAAATTAAACACATAAAAGAAAGGGACAATAATAAAATGATGTCATGTGAAGGGGTATTTAATATCATCAAGTGGTATCTTTTTAAATATCATTTACTGTTTAGTCAAACCAAACCAAAACGTCTCAACCACTCAAATAAACAAAACAAACAGCTCTATTAAATTTTTGGTCTGTTTGTTTAGTTTTTGTTATAATGATGAGAAGATTTATTGGCACACACGTGAGGTATCCAAATTTGAGTAAAATGGCTAAAACTGCTTGTTTCTTATCCTACACATCATCTCTCATTCTTGTGCATTAGTAGAACCATGATCTTATTCAGTGAGTCAATATGGGTTGTCCAGGAAATGCAAGGGCTCTAGCTGTCCCATTGCTAAGTCCTGTAATGCTGGACATGGATGAAAAATTGGGGTAGCTCAAATTAGTTGTTATTCTATAAAACAAATAATAAAATATATAATTCTAACCCAGAATATTAATGGCACATTCATTATAAAACAAATAATAAAACATATAATATAAATATAAAACACATAATAAAAGTAAGTATCATATTTTGGCATCCATAATGTGTAGGTAAGTAGAAAGCTGGCTGATTGTTTTTTAGAAAAAAATATGTATATGCTGATAAAATGTGATAAAGTTCATATTTTATTTCCTTTTAAACTGAATATTGATTTAAGTATTTTGGCAGGATGCTCAATATTGTTGGATTATTTTGTTATTTCTGTGGCTATGCATTTTATGTCTTATGGATAATTTGTAGTTTATTTAATTATATCCATATTGTTTGACACCACCCCCCATGTTTACTCCCATAAATAAAATGTGATGGATATGTTCATTAATAATCTAAACTTAAATTAACAATCTGCATATCACACCAAATCATTTTTAAGAGATTAGCCATCTTGAAATATTGTGTTAAAGAGTAGAAATATTTTCAAATATTTCAATTCTAATCAACTGTTAGAATGATGGTAACAGTTTATCATATTGCCAGAAACATTTAGTATCTTTTTCTATCATGTCATAGGCAGTTTTTCATTCATTATCCATTTGAGAAGTTTAACATCCCCTTCTGGGATTACTAATAAAGTTGATTATATTTTTAGGATTATGTCTTTCACTTTTTGTTTAGAATTATTTTACTCATATAATCTTACATTTTTCTAGTTGGGCTTGTCTTTTCCGTATTGTTTTCTACATTAAGGTTTTTAATCTTTTGCACACATATGTTAATTACAAATATTTTCCAGTTGATTACAGCCTTTCTTACTGTTTATGGGTACTTAGGGACAAGAAATAGTAAAAATGATTCATCTTCTCACTTATGGTGCCTTTCAGCGTCTTGAGTTTATGCTTTCTTTCATCTTTTGAATGATTTCATTTAGCTATTTTACTTTCAGAAGTATATTTAGGTTTAAGTATTTAGAAAAAAATCTACATTTCTCTTCATTTCTAAATGACTAAATAATTACCTGATGATGGTTAATTCCTCCCCCATTCTAAAATATTATGGCATCTTTATTTTATATCATTTTCTGTACCACATCTGATTACCTAGTCTTGTTTCTTTTCCATAATTAATCTGTCATTGAAGGGTGATTGAAGAGGAAATAATAAAAGGGCTGTCTACAAAGATAGAGAAGGGATGGAAAAGTAGTTAATGGCAGCTGCAGTGGGGAGTCATTATTCCTGGGCTTGAAAGAGTGGAGGGGTAATTTTTGCCAAAGTCCTGTAAAACTTCTAATTGGAGAGGAGGGCAGACAGAAGTTCTGGCCTTTAGTAGAGAAGTTCAACCACCACCAGCCCCTAGACCTACAGAAAGAACCGATAGGTTGAGAAGTACCTGAAGCTGTCTCTTTCTCTCCAATCATCCAGTGTTTCTTACTAGGGCCTCCCTTTGGCCCAACCTAGAAAACAAGAGAAACTGTGTGGTACCATCTATAAAGGTTACACTCTGGAGGGCCAAGTAAGAAAGGAGAAGGGTGAAGAGTATCTGGGTTAACGTCTCTGCCAAATTATGTTTTAGCATTCCTTCCTAGAGGTCCTTTACACTTCCATTTTGAAATCTACATATGCATGGTTCTGGCTGCTGAATCAGAGTCCCTGTAGACATCATATGGCACACTTAGCTGGAATTTTTGAGCAGGTTTTTTAATGGGAAGGACAGCAATTGATACGAGTGTGGGTACAATGTGTTTATTAACAAGGAGAAAACATGATGGGTAGAGAAAAGCAAGAGCAAGACTGTGGAGTTTTTACCTTCCATAAGGCTGAAGAGCAGGGACAGAAAAAAAAATGCAAATGCATTTTTTTTTAATACTTAAGCAGGTTTGAAAGCTTAAGTATTTTTGACTGATAATAAAAATGATATTGTAAGCATTATTAAGAGTGATGTCAAAATGATAAAATTAGGATTTTCAATTGGTTTGATTCAATACTTTTATGTTAATAATTTTCAGAAGCAGGGCATGGTGGCACTCACCTGTAATCCCAGTGGCTTAGGAGGCTGAGGCAGGAGGATGGCAAGTTCAAAGCCAGCCTCAGGTAATGCTGTGTCTTTTAATGAGCAAAAGTTTTTAGTTAGGTCCATTATGGGCATTCAGTTTCATAACCATATGCTTGTGGTCAATATTTTTCACTTTTTAGAAAATATGTATACCACATAGGTATATAGTCAAAATTATTGTTCTGATTAAGTGTTAAATAAAATTGAAATATTCTTGGTAAGAAAAAAATAAAAATAAAAAAATAGATTTGTTGGAGAAAATATTTCCAAAAGATAAAGGTGAAAGAATGGGAATATGAAAGGGAAAACTTCAGGGGTTTGCGCAGTTCTACCATCTATGAAATAAGAGAGAAGTGAAGGAAGACTGAACAAAGGAAATGGTAACTTTTGATGGACTGATGGCAGCTCAGTATAATAAAGATTTGGTGAGGCTGACAGGGACTCCTCTTGCTGATTTGCCTGTCAGACCTGTGTTCTGTAGAAAAGGTTTACATTAGCACCTCTGCTGTGCACAATCACTGGTGGCATCCTGGGGTAGTGTAGTCTCAGTGCTCAGTGGCAGTGGAACAAGAGAGGTGACGGCTGGAACTTCTGGTCATCCATATTGCTTGCCGCAGGGTATCTGAGTGGTGCAGTTTCTTGGCAACAATAAGAACACTTTTGGATTCCTTGACTAACTTAATGTATCAAAGTGACCTTCCTATCCTGAATCCTGTACTTCTTTATTATGAGGCGGCAAGCTCCTCACCATGGTAATCTTTCCTGTGCAGGAGGGGGCAAGCCACCTGAGAAAATAAAATCTGAAATAGCCAAGAAATAAAAGACAAAGTCAAAATTATAGTTTTAAGGGAGCATCTGATAGATTCGTCCAGTCCTGGTAGGAGCTGAAACTGAACAATTAGGAAATGGCTTGGGTGGTTTTATTTAAGGAGGTATGTCAAAGGCAGAGATAAGATTTGAAGGGTGGAGTCTTGCTTCTGATTTCTTGCAGTCAACAGATCGATTGCCATCTTGGCAGGCTATACCCATCTCTTTGAGACTGTGTGGCTACAGAAGGTTACCCCATCTCCAGTGCTGTGTGGGACCTGGCAGAGCTGAATAGGACTCACATGTATCTGGGCAATCTTGCCAGCAGGATTGCCACTGGAAGTCCCCAAATACCAGATTTTCCTATTCAGTGGGCCTCCATGCCGATGCGGTCCACACATAGTCCACGGATGGCTCTTGACACTTCTTTAACTGTTTTGTTATAGAAAAAAATTTCTATCTTTTTAAAAGCCAGTAAATTTTAGGGACACTTTGGACTCCATGCCTTATACATGTGTCTACTATATTTTATCTGTGAAACAGAAAACAATTCCTTGCCCTAATACTCTTTAAATAATGCAAATACTACTCTTTATTTGGAAATTGGCTTTTGTTGAATTTTGAAAACTAAATTTTTAACATTATCACTTGAAAATGTTTATTTTAAATACTTCCTTGGTTCATTTTGACAGTTCCTTTCATAGTAGACATGAATATGTTGCATACCTAGGATCTAAATCTCTCTCCACCAAGACAAAACATTTAGATCTTTGGTTATCACTGGAAATTGACAGGTCAAAACCAAAACTGTCAAATATGTATGAGAATGTAAAGTGAAACGTTAACCAATGTTATATGTAAATTAAAAGTATTCCTTCAAAATGTAACTAATATAAAAATCAATGAAAATATTTTATAGCCATTTTTAATAGCAAGTCTTCAAATTTTGTTATGTATTTTAAAATATTTATAGTATACCTCAATTTTAATGCTTAATTTTCATCTGAAATACTTTATCTGTGTTTAGATTTTATTAAGCTTATAGTACAATAGGAACTTAAATACTTAGGTTGCTCCAAATATACTTAAGTATATTGAATTTAATACCAGTTTTCAAATTTAAATACAAGTTAATTAAAATTAAGTGAAAAGAAAAAGTTCAATTCCTCAATCACATTTGCTCACATGCTTAGTGGCTTCCATATTGGGTAGCAAAGATAGACAAAGCCAATTAAAATAATCATATCCACTTGGCTTCAGTGATTGCTTTGAGGCAGATACCCAGGCTTAGTACGGTCAATGTGTGTCACTGCCCTTGCCTTGGCATTATTTTATGATATTCCCTCATGAACTCATGATATTTTGTCTATAGCTGGAACATGCTACCATCCCTGCCACAGCTACTTAATTCTTTCTGTCATTTCACCATGGAAGCAGTCACAGAAAATATGCGTATGCTTGAAGATGACTGTGTTCCAATAAAGCTTTATTTATGGACATTCAAAATTTGAATGTCTCATAACTTTCATGTACCACAAATTATTACTTTTCTTGTGATCTTTCCCTCAACCACTCAGAAATGTAAAAACCACTTTAGCTTATGGACCATGTGAAAACAGGTGGTTGAGTTAGGCTGGCCTGCAGATCTGACATGCAGACCTCTGCTCCACTACCTTAGATGTGAGCAAGGAAGCCAATGCCTTGCATTCATGAGAAAAGGCAGCATGAGGATGAAGCAAACATTCAGAAATGGGCCCAGCTGGGATGCTTGCATGGAATTTATTGAACTGTCTGGAAGACCATTCTCCTCCTGAAATTCTGTTTATTGACATTCCCTTCATTCTTTTAGTCAGTTTAATTTCCGTAACTTTTAAGGCAAAAATAATAATAATAATAATTGTTATACAAAATGATGTATTTTAATTCTTTTTAAATTTCTGAAATAGAATACTGTTTTCTATTAGATTGTACTTGATGAATTCAATGTTACTTCATATATTTAATATTTTTTGAAATGCTATGATGTCTCAAAGCCACTCTGTGATAGGGTAGCACAAATAATTTGCATGGTGCATACTGTGGTATATAATATATGAGATATCATCTATTTAGAGTGAAGACAAGTAGAATAATGATGTTTAGCCATTGATTGAATCCTCTTAAAATAACCTTTTAATTTTAATGACATATATCAAAATTAGACTATTTCATTAAAAGTAATTTTAAAAAATCACAGACTAATAAACTGAGACTTAGATATTAAGTGAATTGCTGAGATGATATTGTTTTAAATGGATGATTTGGGTTTTGAACCACCACATGTATTGCCCTGATGTCTAGACTCTGTAATATACTGTGCTGTCACATAAGTAAGTAAATTTTGAGATAGATCTAAGCCTTTTATTTTTAATTTAGTAATTTACTACAATAATACAAAAAATAACTGGATTCAAATTCAAGATAGAGTAGAATAAATTCTATTTCAAACTGATGAATTTTAAAGTAAAGAATTATTATTGTTCAAAAGGTCAGAGAAAATTGAAAAATTGTCAAGACACATTTAAAAAATTTATTAGAATAATGATAACTTTTCCCTTACTAGTGCTTATCAAAGTTAAAGCAATATATTAATTTCCAAAGTTTCATATCAAATTAGAAATGGGTTGAATAAGTCAAAATGATCTAATCAACATTTGTACAAATTTCACTCTATAAATTCTGGATAAAAGCAATGAGTATCATTTTTTTCCTTTAAGATGTATTTAGCTAGGCAATTATGCAATTTTTTGTACTGATTTAAAATAAAATGACTTCTATACTTATATTTCACATATTGTCAATACTTTTATGTTTTTCTTTGGATACTAGTCATAGAATAAATATTCTAATACTAATATATCCAATATTTCTCTGTATAATAGCAATACTATATATATGTAGTATTTATATATATAAACATTATAATAACAATACTAGTATATCTATTTTTTATTTTAAATTCAATATTTTTGGTTATATAATAAAGTACTGTATATACTGACTATCTGGAGTTTCATTGAGAGCAACACAGAAACAGATCACATCCATGTTCGTGATAGCAAGCTCATTATCTTAGTTCTTATAGAAGTATTATATCTCCATGTTCATTGATTCTGACATAATTCTAGGAAGAGCAACTGAAAATCTGTTTGGTTGCCAAGTTTAAGGTAGATTTAGAATTATGTAATAATAATTTATCAATAAGGTAATGGCCACCAGGATTAGTCAAATTTACTAAAAAATCCAAAGAAGTTCATGTATACATACTTGTTTTAAATTTATTTCATATTTCATAGCCAGTTAATCAGTTCAATTTCCCAGATTTCAACCAACCTCAAATTGTTACAGGACATTATAACCCAACACTGATTTCTGTACTACATGGTCCAGAGTGTGCAGCAGAATATGATCTGGAATTCCAGGTATGAAGCCAAAGCAATCAGATGCCACCTTGTGATTTTCAACAACATAACTGTTCTAAATGGACGTCTAAATGGACGTCTCTTCACAAGTTTTATTTCTTTACCAGAATGATGGATACTGACTGAGGTCATTAAGACATTAAAATAAAATTTGTATCTTGAAGAGAGTCACCCTCATTCATCGTTCATTTGCTCCATAGTTCAATGAATGACCTAAATAATACTATAAAATTAAATTTTTATTTAGTGTTGATGAAATATTTATTTATTTAAAATGTAGTCATTTGCAATCAAATTTTTACTACACTCTCTATATTTGGAATCTGCTGATAGTTACTGGAAGCTGTTTGGGGATTGGAACACTCAGCACTATTGTATTGTGATCAATAATTAAATTTAGTGCTGACATGCATCTAGTTTATGCAGCCGTCTCTGACAATCCCATCTTGCAAAATTAATCCTTTCCAATTTATTTAATAGAAGACATGAACAATAAAATGATTCAGATGAGTACCAATGCAGGATTATTTCTGGTCAATATTACTTTATTATAAATTGGGTCCACATACTCATTAGTAAATTAACTGTCAAATCTGAAAACAGCCTTTTTTTGTTTAAAGGTAATTATTGGTACTGAAGACAAGAAGGCACTTAACCTTGCTGTACAGTTGTCCTTACCACAGTGTTTTTTATTCCAGGCTATAACTAACCCATCAAAGCTACAGAGGGAAAATAATTAGTGATATTAAATGGATGAATTTTAACTATTACAAGGCCATAGCTGTTTAGATACAGAGAATATAACTACATAATGGCAAGGTTCTTATAATTATTTGAAGTCTGGGTTCATTTTAGAGATATTTTAGCTTTTGCCAGCAGAAAAATCTACTGGAAAAAAGAAGCACTGATATAGAAAGAATTTTATTTAATAAGATAGGTTAAAAGTGGCTGATTTTCTTCTCTGAGAATCTCATCAAAAATTGCTTCCAGCTTTGACAATTTATAAATTATTTTTAATAGTGATTTTTAGAAAAATAAACTCTTATATAAGATGTTTTGTCACAGTTTTCTGATTATTTCACCCTATTAATTAACCAATTCAGTTACTGCTTGAAACCACTAAATTATTTTAAAGAAATACTTTACACAGATGCATTAAACCATTCATTTTTCTACTTTGCTGTACCATTTGCACAAATTTATAAGAGTCTTGAATAGACATCGTCCTATTATATCAATTCAGGGAAGTATAATTAATACAATTTTATTTTAAATGTTAGTCTTCCAAACAGACTCACAGTGAAAAGCATAAAGCATCTACAGAATGACTAGAATGGGCACAATCTTGTATTGTACATTTTTCTATTATTAGACAAGTAGGAGTTATTCACTTTCAATGTTTGTACCAAATACAAATTTGATGGAGAAGTGCTGAGTCTTATTGTATTGATCGCTGCTACACCTATCAAAGAATTGAAACAGAGTGAAGAGAAAGTGGCACATATTCATTCTATTGATGTTGTATGCTATCAATAATCTCAACCTCAAGAAGTCCCCAAATTACATTTGTTAACTGTTTCATCTATTTATTAAATTGTTCAGAATTCACAAAGAATTACCAACATGCTATTTGTATCATAAAAATATACTACCCCTACATTTTAATCACTGAGCTTGTATTCACATGAGAGACCATGAACTAGATGATAAATAATGAAAATTCAGCTTGTTAATAATACAATATTGACTGGAATAAAATGACTCTTGTTTATTCAGCTCATCCATACATTCTCAGAAATCAGATGAAAAAATATGCCCTCTGAGAAACATCTCACAGTTATTAAAATATTTTTATAACTGAATGACGGTTTAAAATATATTCATAAATTTACTACTAAATGCAGTGGCTGCATAGATGAGGTATTTGTGAAACATCATTATGTTAGCACTGTGTCATGTGCAGAACATGATCAAGAGCTAGGAAAATTTTGTCTCATTTACTCGTCAATAGCTCATAGTGCACTTTGGAGAACCATTCTTTTTCCAAGATTGGACTCCTGTCACTACTGTGGTATTATGGCTGGAAAAGGAGACATAGAATCAAGGTGCCCACATGCTGCAAAAAGGTGTGCTGACTATGGCTCTTGTACATTTTTTAGTTTTGTGTTGACTGCACACAAGTATCCAATAAGACTCACTGGTTCTACTTCTACTTTCACTGTGATTTCAAACACTACATCAACTAATTCTTTGGGGAAAATGAAAAAAATCATCTACTTACCAGGTTTAAAATAATTATCACTAGTTATTTGTGACATTTACTCAATCACCATTAGTACCATTAGCATTGTAGTATTTACTAAATAGTTCCTTGCTAACAATAATCTTATGCAGTACTCAAAATCAGTGAAGTGGGGACTACTTTAGTACTCTGACCTCTAAGAATTTACCACTTAAAAGATCAATGTGCATAAATATAAAGACTTACACCATTGCAATTTGCTGAGAGTTGGTGTAAAAGGAAAACCTATAATATAGACTTTATGTTTTGCCTATGGTTTAGAATTAATGGGTTTCATATTTTGAAATATGAAAGGGTGGATGTAAATGGCTTTCCTTTCCATGTAATCAGGGGATATTTCATTGGATTTGGATCTGAACTATGGTACAAAGCAATGGCTTTGTCCAGTCTGGAGCTGCAGATTCCTCTGGTAATTCTGTACACCAGCAAGTGGTGTTTACCTGGTAAGATATGCTGACCTCCTTCTTCACTGACCACATTTTCACTCGCAGGATTCAGAGGTGATGAGAATCTGTCTGTGTGTGAGAAATCACGGAAGTCAAACATATTTGGGGGCAGGTGTGTTAATATCATAAAACAAAGCATAATAACACAAAACAAAAGTCACATTAGGCAAAGGGTCTGATGGAGTTTTGTAAATTTCAGGTATTATTTGTCAAGCCATCAACTGGAGTCTGGACACTAAGTGGAAGCATCAAACAACAATTGCTGTATATGCATTATGTTATTCCCTCTGGATAAAATTTTCCAATAACTCCCCATTTCATGCAGCACAAAGACGAAGGATAGCTTTCCTTTCTCTTCCTGGTCCTTTCCTTCTCCAGCACCACCTTCTAAGGGCTTCCTCCCATCACTCATCCCACCCCAGTGGTCCAGTGGTACTGTCTGCCTCTCTCCAGCATCACACCAGGTTCACTCTCACTTCAGGGCTCTGCCTAAACTTTCCCTTTCCACAAGTCTTTACTTTGACCTTATCTTGTTCTATTTTTTTCCCCATTGCACTTTTAATATAAAATGTGAGCTATGTGTAATATATTTTATATAAAATGCAGCAGATGTAATTTTCATACTTATATCAAATATAAGATTCATGAGATCTGGATCTCTCCAGTGCTATTCTGGTAAATGTTTAGCAATCAACTTTCTGGGGGAGAAGAAAGTCTTGGTTGGTAATACAGGCCAGTTTCTATGGTGCAAATATTGCCATGCCCATTCAAGCTGTCAAGTTATAGCAATGTGTTTGCAAAATTCCTAAAAATGCAAAAATGGGCTCTTACAAAATGAAAGAAGCTGGCTTCAGTAAGTGACTAAGTTTTTGTCTGTTTTGCTCTTGGATCTATCCCTAATAGTAGAATGGTGTTTGCTATCTAAAAGTGCTTCATGGGTACTTTGTATGACAGAATGCACTCTACGAAGTTATCTGTGATCAGTCTCAAACATAAACCTCACTATGATAGTTCTCTATGTAAAATCTTTAAGAATATAAGATACAGGATCCTTTGCAAGTTGTATGGAACTCACCAAAATCTGTATGCCACAGCCTAATTTCTCACCATCACATCCTACATTACATTTTATGAGATTGCTAGAGGGAAAAGCATGAACATTCCCTGTTCGTTTTACCTGACTTCATGCCTCTAAAACTCTGCACATGCTTCTTCCAAATCCTGAAATGTCTCTCTCATATTCTCACTGGAAAATGACTAAAATTCTTACAAATCTTACTACATGGGAATCACATTCTCAGTATAACTTTCCCAGCATATTCTTCTTCCTACTTTGTTCAGTGTGCATATGGACAGAGTTAACAGTTGCTTCCTCATCACTGTTACATTTATTCTTTATATATGTTTCTTCCTACAATCCTAGAGCATTCCCTTATCCTCTTCAGAGCAGATTTTTTTCTTGCATTAGATTCTATTTGTATGTTTATTCATGCACTTTATATTTTTCATATTATAGAAGTAACACATGATCTTTTAGAAAAAGGTACAAAAAGGAGAAAGATATATAAATTTAAAAGTATAAGTTTTCTTTAATCCCTGTGTATGTCTATAACCAGGATTAATGACTGACAAGCAATTTGTATTTGATCCATATCTCTAACAAGCTAGAAATAATAGTCCAGTGTAATTCTATAAACACAAATATATTTTTATTGATAGTCTGTAAGCATCTTGAGAATAGAATTTGTATTTCCCGTTTTCCCAGGCTGTAACACAGTTCTTGGCACATGAAAAGTTAAAATAAATGCTTGGTAATGAGAATAGGGCAACCAGGCTATTAAGCAATACTCTGTAGCACAAGCAGTTGGGCTGTTGAATGTGGAGGTTATTGTGGAACTGTCCTAGAATGACCTTCTGTATCTAGTCTCATTTTCTTCCAGACCATGAAAGATACAGTTATAACAATACTGGCTTTTAACTGTCTTCTAGTCTCTCATTAGAAGGGAATCTTGTCTGAGAACAGTTTTTAAGTGTCACTGATAAAGTGGGTTCAGACCCCGGATGTGAGGTCTATAATGCATTGAGCATATGTGCTCTTACGCTTGCTAAAATGTTTATGGAGGGTTGCTGGATGAAGGTATCTCATTATACAGAATCTCTGCAGATTGCAATTACTGGCTGCATGATGTGTAAATGAGATAAGTGATTAGATATACATAATTTGAAGACTCAATTTACAGAATTTAACGTCTGCAAAGAAAAAAGGGAAGCTCTACTTGGAGCAGAATAAATGGATTTGAATCAGTTATTATCTTCAGTAGGCACATGGATTTGGGCAATTCCTTTATCTCCCTGAGCTCCAGATTTCTATTTCTGCAAAGGTACTGATAAAATCTGCCTTTTAAAGTGTTAATAAAAGTATTATTTCTTTGTTTATTTTTAAATCACTCATTTAGCACTTACCTCATGCCAGACACCATCCTAAGCATTTTATAGACATAAACTCATTAGTCTGCTTCACTATCCTTTGAGGTTGTTCTGTTACCATCAGAGTCAATTTACAGATGAGGAAACTGCAACTTATTTAATGAATTTCTCAGGGCAACACTGATCATACTGCAGAGTCAGCTTTCAAACCCAGGTTGTCTGTGTTGGAACAATCTGAGATCATTTCTTTGAAAGCATTTTACAAAATGTAAAGAGCTTTGAAAATAAAAAGTATATTTATAACAAGTTAATTCTTCAGTATCAGAGCCTGGTTCTCTTTTCTCTCTCTCTCTTTTTTTCCACTACTAATAAGCTATAGGCCAAACATAAAAATAACCCTAGATATTATGATTTAATATTTTGTGACAATATTGTTGTTATTACAAATAATAAAATGTTATGTGTAAAGCAGAATTTATCTTTGCCCAGAAGTAAAGGGCAGAGGGTAAGTAAGGGTCAGTGTAGAGAAAAGTCCAAGCTGATTCATAAACTTTTAATAATATTATGCTCTCAAGTTCTTGACCAAGCCTGGTTTGGGGAATTGTTTGATGGTTACTAAAGCTGTTCATTTCCAAATTTCACTTGTGTGTAAACAAAAATGAAACAGGCAGTCTGCAAATTTGGCCTGTGTCACAGTTTGTCTCTGCTTTCCTGAGCATCTTGTGTTTGGGAATTTAAAGGTCTTTGGGAGTTAATAAAGAAGTTTTGCTGATATTTAAGATCAGAAAATAATATTATTTTATGATTTAATATGGTCTGATGGGAAGATTTTGTCCAAAAGGCATCAATTGGGTAGATTGCATGCAGATGTAAAGACGATCTTATAAGAATGTTCAAGTGAATAGTAATATGGCAAATGTATTTCCATATAAGCAAACGCAAGCTAAAACTTTTGAGAGTAAAATAGTGCAAACCATTCTTATAGAATTCTGAGCTCATAATGATACTCAAGAGTTATTAAGATTCTCATAAAATCAAATTTGATACATTGCTGTGATTAAAAAGTCCAATATAATATTGTTTATAATAAAGGACATTATAAACAAAAAATAATATCCAATTGTACAAGAGCCTAGTACTTTATCACTTGAAGTAGTATTTGCAATTGTTGTTGCTAAACCTCAGGAAAGATGTAAAAGAATCCTAAGAGGCACAGGTAAGAGTAGCAGGAATCAGCCATGGAAGTGAACCTCTGGGGCTACAAGAAACGAAAAAGCAGATTCATATGCATTAAACATTGCAAACACAAAGGGAAAAATAACTGAAATCTACAATACTATTTGGTAGAGGGGGAAAGGAGAAGGGAATACCCCTTGAAGCTTAAGGGAAATAAATTTAGAAAAGATAAAAAGAGGTATAAACACTTGGGATAAGAAAAAAATTTAAGAAATTTATCATCATCAAAATAGGTTTAGGCAAATCCTGAAATGTAAGACAAACTTGGCCTTTTCAATAAGTGAGGGCATGGCAAAGGGGTACTTTGAATGTACAAACCTTATTCAATGAGGAAAGGCTGGAATTATTCCATTACACCGAATTAAGATATTTTCATTTTGATCTTTGGGTGCACTTGATCTTTATTGGGATAGACTACTCTTGAATACTCCGAGTACATGAGTATATTTATTCAGAGATTTCTTCAAGATTATCCAAAGCAAACATATTATTTTATTTTAGAGTTGAGAAAAAATGGAGTCTGGAGAAATGAAGAACATTATTCTCTTTTGTTAGGCACGGGGGTTCTCTCAGTGTGAGCAGTAAAGTGGGGCATTTGGAGGTTTTCCAAACTGTTCCCTGAACACACCTTGCAGACTTCAGACTTTCACAGACAGAGAATTTGATGTGGGATTGCTACCACTAGTTGCCAATTCTTGAGCATGTGGTATGTTCCAGGAAGTTTTTCCAGGTGCTTTCTTGATCCTCAGGGACCTATTACAGTAGACGTGGTTATTACTACCCCATTTTACAGATGAGGGAACTGAAGTGCAGGGGTGTAGTGACCTCCTCAGGTCTTATCTCCCAAGAAGAATAGAAACATGAGTCTAAGTCTGACTTACAACATGCTTTTTGCCACTGTTTTACACTAACAGAAAGGAAAAAAGATAATGTCAGGAAAATGTCATTTTACCAGGGCCATTCTTACAACCAATACTTAGAGACAAGTCAAAATAGCTGACGTAAGATGTTTCTTCCAGCCAGGATGCTTGATTTCCATTTTATTGCAGTGTAATGAAAGTATCTGAGTAGGGCCCAGTACATTATTGCCATCTGCTTCTTTCCCAACTCTATAAAGTATGGGTAATTATACTTCAGCAAGATGTTTAGAAACTTAATTAATATTATTGGTTAGAGATCTTTAGATTAATGATCCAATTTTGCTCATAATAAACACATCTGGACCTGTTTCACTCCCTCCCATGGTTCTTAAAAGAAAAAAAAATCTTACTCATAGTAATCTCAATTTCTTTTTGGTTGTCTTCATAATAAAATGTTTGCTTTTGCACTGTGAGTAAACATCTGGGCTAGTTAGTGATGGTTCTAACACATAATTCCTGTCTTCAAAGAGCTTATAGTGTATCTAAAGAGCTAGCTAGGATTTTCATTGTGTTTTACATAACAATTGACATCATTCAGGTAATTGTAGTCATAAATGAAATGTGAATTGTTAAGGTGGAACAAGCATAACTTGGTGAGGAACATAGACATTCTGATTTACAGAATTATCAATTCCAAATTGATATTTTTGCTGAATGAAAGTACAATTCTGCATTTATTATTAAAAGGAGAATATAATTTAATTTTAGATGATTTTGTTTTGCTAAAACTATTCAATATATTCGAACAAAGATCATCCACCTGGAATGACTCAACAGGGCAAGGCCATTGATTGAAATGAGTGATGTGGCAACCAGTGACATGTTTCTGTTTGGTGGGGTGGGGGTGGAGGGGTGTGGGGATAAGAAACTGAAAACAGGAAGAAATGATCCCCAGGTCTTTATGTGATATTCACAAACAACATTGGAACTTTCTTCTAGGTTAGGAACTTGAAATGCAGAGATATTTTCAATAGGTGAAAGGAACAGCATACACAGCCAGGAGACATTTTTAGCAGGTTCTGAGAATGTGTAGTCTCAAATATTTGTTTTCCAAAATATTAAAATAAATTCCCTGTTAAGGATGATTTTACTACAAACTAGTTAGTAGATTTTGCACTCTTACTCTAATTTGGGATCTTATTTACAACAGAAAAACCTTAAAAATAATTTGTTCAATTAACCCAATTCTGATATCTGTGGGACAAAATAACAATCTAGATTATACATTTAATTCTGCAATCTTAAAGGTGGCGTTTAGGCCTTATACTAAGACCTTCAATTATTACCATTGTCTTCTCGCTAATTCAGAGAAGTAACATAATTTGAAGATCGTGATCTCTTGTGCATTGCTGCCAAATTACATCTCTTAGTTGGCAACCATTGTACTTATCGCCTCCAACATGAAAATGTGCTATTAATTAGATCATTGAATCAACTTCCCTGTTGAGAAAGAAAATGATCCACGGGAATGCAAAGAGAACTAACCCCTCTGCAAGCACATTTAATTCAGGAATCCACTTTTGAGGGAGACTATAGATCAGACCCACCTGGCCGCCCTTTTCTGGAATCCCTTAGAAATGGAAAGGCTGCCATTGTTCTTAAAAGGTCTGAGTGCACTCATGCTTGAAGGAACAGAAGAGACCCGTGCATTGCTATGATATTGTAAAAAAATTCCATCATGGCATTTAGTTCATTGAATCACCATTCTTGTTTGCCTGTTTCTTCAGTCAGGAAGCGTGATCCAAGAAGGCAAGGGCTAAATATTATTTATCTCTGAATTTCAGCGTTTGGCACATTCGTTGGTGTATTGTAAGGGCTTAAAAAATGTTCATAATTAATACCTGATTTCCTTAGGTCTTTTTGAATCTCATGTTTGTCTCTACATAAACCATTGTTATGAATGGTTTATGCATGTGAGATAACGGGTGTATAGTGCTCATGGGCATCTTCCGTTTTTCTCATT
>CM046660.1:128525736-128715736 GCA_025594165.1 Tamias sibiricus
CAGTATAAACACACTAAGTTCCTCAGGAAAAAAGTTGATTACTCCCAGTTTTCCTGGCTCCTCGAGGACCTCTATCTGCACTTCTGCTATTTGTACATATAATATTACAATGCCAAGTTTGATAATATTTGCATTTATTACTTAAACCACACTGTATGAAGAATTGTCTGCTCATATGCACATGTGTATGTGTGAATTATGTCATTACCAGCATATTGCTGCCTTATACTATGATTAAATCACTTGGCATTCCATGTGAATTTTTACTTTTGGATGGTTTAAAGGAAATTGTTCAACAATAGAATAATTGGGAGAGAGCTAGAAGAAATGGAAGAGTGCTATGAGTCAACTTCAAGAGCTACTGGAATGGGTATACTGGTCTATGTATCCCAAGCCTGGACATAACAAGAAGTGCCAGACTTCATGAATGACTTTCCATGTAAGTAATATGGAGCTGGAGAAAGTAAAAAATTTCAGAATTCTATATTTTAAAATGTTAATTACTGTTAAATATATATGTTCTTTTTTAAAATATTTATTTATTAGTTGTACACAATGCCTTTATTTATTTTTACGTGGTGCTGAGGATCGAACCCAGGTGGTGCATATGCTAGGCAAGCGCTCTACCGCTGAGCCACAACCCCAGCCCTAAATATATATGTTCTTAAACACTTCCAGAGTTATGATAAAAATGCAAATCAATTTAAAAATGTTAATTATTATCTGACAATTAAGACGAACTACTCCCTTCCTAATCTGGATAAAATTTTCTATTTTGTTGTTTCTTTTCTTGTAGTAATGGCTAGAACATCCAAGATGATGCTGAATAACTATGAATGACAGAGGAGAGAGGACACGTCCTTGCTTTGATCCAGGCCTTGTGGAAAAAAGCATAAGTATTTCAGAATTAAATATGATGTTATTTGTGGGCTTTTTCATAACAGCCAGGCTTGGTAGCTCATGCCCATAATTCCAGCGAATAGAAAGACTAATGTAAAAGGATCACAAGTTCAAGCCCAGCCTCAGAAACTTCACTAGGTCCTAAGCAACCTAGCAAGACCCTGTTTCAAAAATAAATAGGCCTGGGGATGTGGTTCAGTTGTTAAGCATCCTTTGGTTCAATCCCTGGTCAAAAAAAAAAAAAAAAAAAAAAAAAGAGAGAGAGAGAGAGAGAGAGAGAGAGAGAGAGAGAGGTAGTACATAACAAATTTTAGAACATGGGAAGCTATCAATCAATACAGTAAAGCAACACAAATAATTTTGGGTGGGAAACAAGGCAGTGCAGACTTTGCTCATGTCATATAGTCTCCTGCTTGACCTGATGTTTGTCTCCATGCCCAGGACCTTGGACAGTGTAGTGTCAACATACGCAAGTCCATAAACTCTTGTGAGCAATAATCATGCAATTATTCTGTTGAATAGTTTCCTTGATTGAAAGTACATAGAAACACACACACAAAAAGTTTTTATTGGTAGATCACTCAGAATCTTGCAGCCTGTTAAACTTGTTTGCTCGAGGAGCTTTTGTATATATTCCATCAGTATTTCATTTCATTTTGTTTTCATGTAGACAAACATATTTTTCTGACAATTAAGACAAATTACTTCCTTTCTAATCTGGGTAAATTTTTCTATTTTGTTGTTTCCTGCCTTGTAGCAATGGCTAGAACATCCTCGATGATGCTGAATAACTGTGAATGACAGAGAAGACACACCCTTGCTTTGATTCAGGCCTTGTGGAAAAGCATATGTATTTCAGAATTAAATATGATGTTTTTTTGTGGGCTTTTTCATAGATGACCTTCATCAGGGTAAGGTTGTATCACTCCACATTCAGTTTTTATGGAAATTATTGTCAGAAATGGAAGATAAATATTGTCAAATGTTTGTCTGCCTCTCTTGAAATCATCATGAATTTTTCTTGTAGCTTGTTGATATGCATATTATATTTTTTTAAATTTTTGGATATTAAATCAACATTGTATTTCTGAGATTAAGCCAATTTGGTAACAATGTAATATCTTTTTATATATTGCTAAATGAAATCCCTAAAAGTTTACAGGGATTTTTGCATCTATGTGCATGAAGAATGTTTTTCTGTAATTTTATTTTCTTTAAGCATTTTATTTTGGATTTGGTATGAGAATGCTGCTGGTTTATAGAATCAATTGGAATAAATTTAATCCTCTATGATTTTTCTGAAGAGTTGCCCATAGACCTTTATTATTACTTTAACAATTTGATGATACGGACCTGGGAAGTCATCTGGAGCTGCAGCTCTTGTTACTGGAAGGATTTTAGCTAAGCATTCGTTGTAGTAGACATGGGTCTGTGCTGGTTATCTGTTTCCTCTGGTGTGAGCATTTATGGCATGTTGTTGTTTTATTCCAAAGAGTTTGTCCATTTCATTTAACTTGTCAAATATATTGATAGTTTTTCTTATTTTCCTCTTACCTTTTAATATCTATAGAAAATAAAATAATATCACCTGTCTCTTTCCTGTTCCTGATAATATGAAGCTTCTCAAATGTGTTTCATAATATAGTCCATTATTTCCTAATCTAGTCAATAGCAGGTTTATCAGTTGTATTGATCTTCTCAAATAATTAGCTTTTTAAATAATTAATCTGCTTTCAATTCATTTATTTCACTAAGATTTTATTTTTTTCCTT
The DNA here is from genome assembly GCA_025594165.1 of Tamias sibiricus. Lineage (NCBI taxonomy): Eukaryota > Metazoa > Chordata > Mammalia > Rodentia > Sciuridae > Tamias > Tamias sibiricus. Next base: position 128,528,409 of record CM046660.1, read on the forward strand.
TTTTCTTAATTTGGGTTTCATTTTTATTCTTTTCTTATTTTCTTAAGAGAGAATATAAGGTCATTAATTTCAGACATTTATTCTTTTTTGGTATAGTTATTTGTGTTATAATGTCTCTTTAAGAACTAATTTGCTGTGTTCTACAATGTTTCCTATATTGTGATTTTATATTTCCTTCATATTAAATGTGCTGTTTAATTTCTAAATTCTTGCAGAATTTCAGATAATATTCTGAATTTGGTTTTCATCTTAATTATACTAAGGGAGATTATACATTGTGTTTTAGTCAGCTTTTTGTTGCTGCAGCTAAAAGATCTGACTAGAAAATTTGTTTATTTAGGGACTCATGGTTTCAGTGGTCTTAGTCCATATTAGTCTCACTCCATTTCACTGGGTTCAAAATGAGACAGAACATCATGGCGGAAGAGTGTGGCAGAGGGAAGCAGCTCACATGATGATTACAAAGCAGAGAGATTCCACTCACCAAATACAAAATATATACCTCAAGGCATGCCCCTAATGACCCACCTCCTCCAGCCATACCCTATTTCTCTCAGTTACCACTCTGTTAATCCCACTAGGGAATTAACTCACTGATTGGGTTGAGGCTCTCACAACCCAATCATTTCTCCTCTAAACTTTCTTGCACTGTCTCACACATGAGCTTTTGGGGGAGATCTTACATCCAAACCATAACATGTTTGACTTGACTCCTTTCACATTTACTTAGATTTCTTGACAGTTCATATGGCTGTCTTGGTAAATGTATAGCTCAAGTGTACATATGGATTTAGCCATCTCTAATTATAATTCCATCAGCTTTTTCTTCATGTATTTTGAAACAATGCTTTAAGATATAGAGGATTTCTCCTTGGTCTTTATGCAGTGTCCCTTGCTTTTCCTGAAAAAAAAAAAAAAAAATATATATATATATATATATATATATATGTGTGTGTGTACATATATATATATGCATATATATATAAAATATGCTTTATAAAATAGTGATTTAATGACAACAGCCAAACTGATGTCATCAGAGTATATCTTTTTCTCTTCTTCTGCTTTATTTCTGTCTTTATGTTGTATGTCTGTTCTACGAATTATGGAGCTGGGTCTTAGTTATTTGCTATTCTTTGCCTTTTAATTAGAATGTTTCATGTGATTTGAAAATTTGTGTGGTTGGATTGAAATGTACCATCCTGCCATTTGTTTTCTTTTTTGTACCATTTTTTTTCTGTTTAATTTTGAACAGCTCACTTTCCTTTTCCCCTGTCCTTTTGAACTCTGTCACCCACTTACTTCCGCATGTGATAAATTGCAACACATTACTACCACTTTTGACTTAAAGAGTCAATTATCCTTTAAAGTTATTTAATCACTTAGGTCTACCTACATAGAAACATTTCCTGTTCTGTTCTCTCCTCTGTAGATCCATATTACCATTTGGTATGATTTTATTTCTGCCTCAGAGAATACAGCAGTGCCTTTCTGATCGTGATGTATTCTTTCTCCCTTGTTATGCTTGAAAAAGTCTTTAGAATTCTAGGTTGACTATTTTTTTCAGTTGGTACTTAAAAGTTGTTGCAACACTGTCTAATGGCATGAATTGTTTTTGAAGACAAACCTGCTGTATTCTTTTTTTATTATTCTTTTATATAAAAGTGCCTTTTCTCTTGCAGCTTTTAAGATATCCTGTTGATCATTGTGTACCTTGTGGAATTTTCTTGTGTGGAGATTTCACTGAGGTTCTTAGGTTTGTGTTTTATCAAATTCAGAACACTCTTGTCCATTATTTCCTCAAAACTTTGTTTATCCTCCCTCTACCTCTTATTTGAACTATCTAATGACATGTAAAACAGGCCACTTCAAGCTCCCACAGCTCACTGGTGACTCATTCTTGTCTCTTTTTCTCTCTGTATTTTCTTTTGAACAGAGTGTGCCATGTGGCTTGAAGTTCACTGATCCTTTCTTCTGCCATTTCCAACCAGCCATTAAACACATTTGTTATATTTTAAAACCTCTGGTCTTACAATTTTTATTTCTATAAGTTTGAGTCTTCCTTAAATCACCAATGTCTCTCCTTAACATAGTCAATCTTCCTCTACTTTGTTGAATATATGAAATATAGTTTTAATATTTCTAATATGTTCTTATCTACTAATTGTATCTGTTTTATCGTTTCTGAGGAAGTTTTGGTGGCATCAGTGCACTTTTTTTTTCTTGTGCATTTCTTCTTTTTAGCATGCTGGCCATCTTTTTATTGGATAGATAGCAGATAATTTCTTTTATAACTTTTTTTTTTTTTTTTTTTTGTGCTAGATGGAGATCCCTTGTAAACATTCTTGGATTTTGTTCTGAGGCTTATTGTCATTGGAAAAAGTTTGATTCTTTCAGGTCCTGCTTTAATTTTTGGAGGCAGAACCAGAGCAATGTACAGCCTATAGCTAAATTCTTTCCAGTATTTTGGCAAAGCTCTTATGAATTATCTGGTTTTCTACTCCTGTGGGTGGGAACAGTAAAGATTTTCGGTCCTATTGAGCTCCTGCGATTTTCCCCTCCGTTTGAGTGGTTCTTTCATGGCTTTGAACAATTTCCTTAGATGTTTGTTCCTCTTTGTACTCAGCTGAGGACTTAAGGGCTACATTCTGTGGATTCCTAGGGTTCTCTGTGTGTAGTTCTTTCCTCTCTTGTACTCTGTATTACAAATTCTAGCCAACTTGGCCTTCCCAATTTTCTAGTGAAAGTCTCCTAATTTTATTTTAAAAAGAGAATTAGATGTAGTCTCTTTCTTTATTCACTTGAGGTCAGCTCGTTTCACACACAAGGTATATACTTGGAATGTCAAAAAGCCCTGGATCTCAGAAGTATACCCATTATGAGATGGCATGATAAGCGCCTGCCATAGATAACATATTTACAGCAATTTGGTCAAGATGGGGGCTTGGCTCTTATTTTTCTTATTCTGACAGGCGTAAGGCAAAAGTGGGACAAATACAGAAATCTACTGGCTGCTGCTACCTTACAGGAATTAATCACAATTAGATGCTCCAATAGATTGCAATTGATTTTGCCTCAACCCCCTTTCAACAATGTAAACATCCTTTTCTTTATGCACACTCTCATCAATTTCTACATATCTCCCAGGTGCTGAATTTTTCAGTAAATGCTTTGGCTAATTTTAGGTCCAGACAGTAGACATTTTCTAAGAAAGGTCCTGGTAGGACTTGCAGCTAAAACTTTTGACATTTGGCATTTTGATATAAACAAAATCAGCCTTAGCAGAGACCACATTACTAATTACTGTATGTTGTTATTCCACCATTGGCTGGACTGCAAGATGTGTACCCTAGATTAATGGCTGACTCCTGGACAACTTGGCTATGTAATTAATATTCAATAAACATTCAAGTAGCACACAAATATCATATTAGCTTTCTCCTTCAAAAATTAAAATTTTTTTCCTTTGAATTGATTTTAGATTCAGGGACAAGTTAAAATTGTAATGAGAATTCTTCTAGATCCCATTTTCCCTATACATCCTTTATTAAGCTTCCCTTATTATTATTAATATCATGCACAACCATAGCACAATGAGTAAGACAAAGAGATTGATATTGGTCCATTATCATTAACTAATCTTCAGGTTTTATTCAGACTTATTATCTTTATTGAACAATTTCTTTCTTTGAGTTTTAAGAATTTTTGGCATACTTCAGAATTGTTAAATGCATATTTAAATACTTCAAATGATTCATAATAATATGAAATCCCCTTACACTTTTCCCTCAGAAATTTCTCTCCTTCATCTCCCATCTGGACTGAATTCTCTCTAGTTTCATACATCTCTGGCACCCTGGAATTATTACTCTTCTTATTTGTACCCATTATTTCCTGTATGCCTCATTATCCCTTTTCCTTACTTTTATTTAGGTAGAACACACCTTAAATAATTTTAGAAGAAAGAGTATGAGATGTAAACTATGTGAGTTTTTCATATTTGCAACTTTGTTTCTAACATCATGATTCAATTATAATTTAGCTGGGTATTGAATTCTGAGTTGAAATCTATTTACCCAGAGAATATTGAAAATTATCCTTATAATATTCATTGTTATAGTTGTTAATTCTGATATCATGCTGATTCTTATTAAGAGACCTAATTTTCTTTTTTCTGGAAATATTTTGAAATTTTTTACTCTACAGTTGGAAAGCTCATGACAAGGTGTCTAGTTCTGGTTCTTTTCATTAGTTGTGCTGGACACCTAATGGACTTTTCAATTTAAACACTTACACTTTCTGGTTCTTGGAAATTTTTGTTCATTGCTGTTTAATTAGACAATTCCACCATTATTATTTTCTGGGATTCCTCAGAGCACAACTATAGAATTCCTTCATGAATCCTCCATACCTTTAAAATTTTTTTTTTCTCACATTTTATAATTTCTCTTATTATTCAACTTTCCTGAGCATTGTTTCTCCTTAACATCAATGGTATTTTATTTTACCAGACATTTAGTCTCTTAAGTTGTATTGTTTTGTGTGATTCCTTTTGTTTTCACAGCATCATATTCTCCTTTGTGTGTGTGTGTGTGTGTGTGTGTGGTTATCACACCTTCTTAAATCTTTGTGATTATACTAGTTAGAGCTTAAAACAAAATCTTGCATTTATTGATTTATTTTTGCTTTCTCTGGTATTTCATTTTCATGTGCAGACATTGAAGATGAAATTATGTCTTCCATCAGTTGTGTTGTTCATTAGTAGATTGTTTGTAATTAAGAATGAAATGAGTGAACATTTGTTTGTCCACAGGCACACTTCACTGTACACGTTGTCCATACATCAGTTGTTACTCTGGTGTACATATCCTTCACTTCAGAATGGAGATATCATTGGTCTCAGCACTCAAAATCCACACCAACTGTACTCTCCTCCACAGATGGTTATTTTCTATTTCTTTAAGTAAAACATTAGTTTTATTCTTATTATTGCTTGTCTTTTTCTTTTCCGAAGAATTAAATTTAACATCTGGCTGCGGTAGTTCTGTGCACAGAGGTGGGAAAAGTGGGAATTCAGTTGTTATGTTTATTGATTTTCCATTAGACCTCTTAGTTTCAACTCCTTGCTCATTTCTGTCATCGGTCCTACTTTGCCTTTTCAAATCCCGAGTTTATTTGGAGTTTTGCTGGGCTTATGGGCTCCCCCCTTTTGCAGCATGTATCTACACAGCAATCTGTTGGTCTGCTTCGTGAATCAACAGCCATCTATCTGCTTTCCTATACCAAGAAATGTGTGGAGATTTTTTAATCAATTCATACACTTGTTTCTTGTTTTGGTTTTACATATTATGGGTTTACTCCTCTATTTACCTAATATTATTCTAATTGAATCTTAGAAGGACAAAGAAATAATTATGTACAATTAATTAACAATATAGATATAAAAGTTGTAAATTTATGTTTCTAAAAGATCATCCCTGTGGAGTGTATTAGTTTGCTATTGCTGCCATAACAAATCTTCACAAATTCAGCAGCTGGAGCAACACCTATTTCACACTTCCGCAGGTCAAAAGGCAAATGGGTTTAGCTGGGTGTTACAACCTGGAATCAAGAGCAAGAGATCTTAACAAAGAATTGTTTCCAGACTCATTTAGGTTTTCCACTCATTTCATTTTTCTTGCTGGCTTTCATATGAGGACTGCCCTGAGCTCTGCTTTCTTTTTCTCCTGTCCTTACTTGTGGCTCTGACAATTCAGAAGCAGCAATGATGCATCAGATTCTTCTCATGCTGCCTCGTTTCTCTGAGTTTTCTGCCTTCCTCTTCTATTGATAAAAATGTGTGCAATTACATTGATTCCACCTATATTCTCCAAGATCACTGGCCTGTTTTAAGAGCAGCTGCCTAGTAATCTTAATTTTATTTTTAATGTCCCTTCACAGAAATTCTTAGATTATGTTTAACTAAATAATCAGGGAATATGAGTCTTGAGAAGTAATCTTTAGAATATTTCCTGTCACTGGTAGGACTACTAAAAGGAACTCATAGATGACTTTTAGGTTTCTAGTTTTATTGATCTCCCCTAATTAGATTCTTCAGTGTCTATGATTAATTTTTGTTTCTTCATTTCACACACACATGTTGTATATACAGCACAAGTAAGACCCTTGCCAAACACATAGTTGCTGATTCTGGATAGATTACTACGCCTGCATCCTTCCCTACTTTCTCCCCATTAAGACAGGAGAGGTACAATAGAAACTCAAGAGAACAAAGGAGCAAGCCATAGCTTTGAAATTAATTGCCAACTCAGCAGCATTCTCTCATCTGACCCTTTCCTGAAGTACCTTAGCTTTGTGGAATTAAAGGTCATCTCCCAAGCAGAAAGCATTTCCAGAGAAAAAGCAGACTGGAGGAAAGAAGACTGTGTAGGTATCACATTCAAAGATGCCCAGTGTCCCATAAGCCAGGGATCACCAGAGCACACCTAACATCATCCCCTTTAGCTGTCCAAGAGTTATCTACCATCCTTTTCATTCAGAAGTATTCTACTCCCATCTTCTTATTTCTGTCCTCTGCCCTTAGCTCTGTGTTTGCTCCATATAATAACATGGTGACTATCAAGTTCCCTCCAGGGGTTGATGGGCTGGCAGAGAGGACAACAATGAGAGTATGGGAGAACAAAAAAGGAAAAAGAAAATAGAATCCAATGTTATATAAATAGATATTATTGAGATCCCTTCTATTCTATATAGTTACATAGTTCCCTTAAAAAAAAAAAAAAAAAGACAAAAGAAACAAAATGGTATTTCTGTACCACCTTGGAGTTTAAAATCGTGCCTTTGTGTAGGTGTAAATTAGCATTATATCCATAGATATTTGATAAGCACAATAAAACAACATAATCTGGTTGGGTCTGAGAAGGGTCAAATAAACTGCTTTCTGTCAACCAAATATTGTATTTGGTAAACACTTGAACAAAGCTCTTGCTTTCTCTAACAATAGTGCATTCGCTTTTCAGGGAATCTCTCCAAGGAAGCTGCCCCCATGCCATGGCATAGCCTTCTCTGTGGACATGAGATTGCTATCTGCTGGATGTTTTTAACAGGGCTAATTAAGTTCATTCACAAATCCCCATTATTAAAGATTTCACACTGAAATATCTCTAAACATGCAACAGGACACTATTATTGAAAAAGTCTTTGTTTCTAATCACAATACCAGGGTGATAATTAAAGGCATTACAAAGTGCCCTCATGAGGGTAAGGATTAAGAACATCGTCACTATCTGCTAAAACACTGCAAGGGGACATACTTGGGGAACAGGACTCTATTAGCACAGATTCTAGAAAAAAAATTTTTAAAGTCTAGGCTCCGCAAATTTCAGATACTGTATTCTGAAATTCATAAATGCCTTTCTCTTTAAGCATCTTTTGTTAGTGGTATTCAGAATACAAACACATACAGACTATGTGATAGAAGCTCCCTTTTAACCCTCTATTTATAATTGCCAACTAATTTCTTCAAACAAAAATTAACCCTTTAGATATCTGAGTCAATATTCTCTATATTATTATTTTTAAAAGTACTGTACATAGGCTATGCTAAAATACTTGTCTTGGGAGAGGAGTTGTTGAAACATTAATGGGCTATATTACACAAAAATATCACAAAGCCATTCCTAGAAAGAGTAAAGTGGGAAAATAGAATATATCTTAATTGGAATCTGTTATTATATTTTATATGCCTGTGTGAAAGTCTTCTTTTCCTCCGTTTTTAAATAGAGGAATTTTGTTTTGATACCTAAGAATTTTAGACCAGGCATTTTCTCACGTTTTCTGTGAAGTCAATTTAAAATTGCATTAGCGGTGCATGTGGATTTAGTCAGGGGATCAAGATGTGAAATTTTCAACATATTTCTCTAAAGGTAGACTCTTCAAATGATGACTGTGAAAGTAATTTATTCCAGCCAAACACACTTCCTCATATTGTTAACAGTACTATGTGCTTCAACTCATTTAACAGCTTTTTAATTCAGGAGTTATTCAGATTAATAGAGCCATTTCTTCATCATTTTGCATTTAGTGATAAATGGTGCCAGAATTTATGATAAATTAAACTGCAAAGGACCATGTTAAAGTTATCTTAAGGGTTTCACATAAAAGGAATCAGCACCTATTTTGTTCAGAACAGCCACCTGAAAGTTCACGTGGCGAGAGGAGCGTCTTACTGGGTAAAACTATGAGATCTATTTGAAAGTTAAGTTTTAATTATACTTTTCCCTCACCACTTCCCATTGGCAGTGGCCATCCAGCTGAGGGACTAGCAACACGGATGCTTTAAACTAGGGTTCTTTCTTGTTTTAATATTGGTTTAACAAGTGGAAGAACATTCAGGTTGAAGCTTTGATGAAAAATCCTTACATAACAAGCCACCAGATACAGGGGGCAACTTTTAAAAAGTTTGGTGGAGACAAGGCATCATGGGGCTGTGGAAGAGATAAATTGGGCAGGGCCAAGTGGTGGGAGAGAGGAGAGGTGTAGTTGGACAGCCCTGCCAATTACTGCTCCTATTATCCTTTCTACCTCCTCACTAATGCACTGGCTTAACAGCTATCTCAAAGGGAGATGAGGGGCTGGAATCAGTCTTCTTCCTTTCCCTCCTTCCCATAGGCACATTTTATAAATGAAAAAAAATGGGGGGGGGATCATTGAATAAAGTATCAAAAAATGGTTTGCAGCCATTAACTCTACCATTTTCCTGGTGTGTTCAAGTGTATAAACTCACTTAATTAGGTTTTTTTCCTACTCATCTATGCTCCCAGGCAGGCAAGCTGGGCTGGTTAGTCAAACAAGGCGAACTCCATCGGTACAGAGATCACAACACAACTATGTAAATGAAAGGCTCTGTCCTTAAGGTTAAAAACCTTTAGGTCACTCTTGACAACTAATGAGAGGCCAGGGAGAAACCTGCCCACCAACATATTCGCTTGTATTGGAAGAGATATGTTTTGGAGTCCAAAACAGTCATGAATAACACAGCTGTGTCCATCAATAAAAGCAAGCATGTGCACAGGATAGAGGAGGGTAGTGTGTATTTCTCCACTAGTGAAAAGCATGTCTCATTACTCACATTTGCATTTTCTGAATTAGAATTTTCACATTGCTTCATGATTGCCTCTATGATATCAATTTATTTTTCCATGATGGTGCACATTTTATTGAGGATCTACTATGTGAGAAGACTTTGTTGTACAAAAAGGAAAGATATGGTCTCCTCCAGAGCAACAGCCATTCTGATGTAAAATAAATAGGCACTGAAACAATTCTGCTCTCTCACCAACCACCTGGCAGTACATGGAAGTACACATTGCAAGGTGGATTAGTGTTGAGTAAACAAAAAGAACATTTGCTTGATTGCTAAAAGGAAAATCTAAGTACTTTTGAAATGTAATCCCAAACTCATTAGCTCCACCTTCTCTCTCTCTCTCTCTCTCTTCTGCATTTTTTTTTTTCTTTTACTGTCAGAGTTTGTATGTGGATTTATGTGTGTACCTTTCTGTGTTTGTTTATATTTATCGCTGTTTATTATCTAGCTTTGGCAATGATTATTAAGGGCTGTCTCTGTGCCAGGCAGTGTACTAAGCACTTTGTATACATCATAAAAGAAAAAAAAAAAAAGATGGATTGGGAATCTGGATGTTCTGATCATGCAACTAGAAATAAGATACTTCACATATTGGTTTCTAAATCTTCAAAATGAGGGGAGTTCATTAGAAGGCTTTTACCAGCTATCACTATTGTATACAGTTGTGATCACTAATGGCTCAATGTATATTCCACAAGGACAGATTAGTGCCTTTTCCTGTTAGCTCTCTAACTTTCTTTGCTCTATGGATATTTACTAAGAGAAAAGGAACTGAATAACAGACTATTAGAAATTTATTTTATGCTGGCGTTGTGGCACATGCCTGTAATCCCAGAGGCTGGGGAGGCTGAGGCAGGATTGTGAGCTCAAAGCCAGTCTCAGCAATTTAGCAAGGCCCTAAGCAACTCAGCAAGACTCTGCCTCTAAATCAAATATAAAAAGGGACTGGGGATGCTGCTCAGTGGTTAAGCACCCTTGGGTTCAATCCCCAGTACCAAAAAGAAAAAAAAAGAAAGAAATATATTTTACTAAATGGATTAAATGTGGAGACTGAAAACATACCATTTCTTACAAATTCTAATAATTATATGTGTATGTAGAAACAATTTTCCAGGATAAGGGAATATTTTTGATTTCTTGATAGTTTCCCAAAGGTATTTCTCTAGACATTAATTTTTAATAGGTGAAGTGTTTGGCCTTTAATAGTTTGATTTTAAACCCCTAAAACCATTCATACCTTTTTTCCCCTGAAATAAAAATGGCAATTTTAGGAGCCTCAATATACATTACTTAACCTGAAAAATAGAATACTGAGGCTTTCCTAGTCATTAAATTGCCCATTGCACTGTCCGGGCCACTTCCACCTTCTTGCTGTGTATGTTGCTTGTTATTTTTTCCTGGGCTGTTTATTCCGCAAAGGGCAATTGCAAAAGAGTTTGAAGCACTTTTTAGCACTAGGCTATTCTCTCGCTCAAGTTCGTGCCCCTTGGTTCTCATATTTAACAGAAGCTCACATAGCCTGCAGCATCTGTCCTTTTGGTTCCCTTCAGGATTGTGTACATTTCTTTGTCATATCGTCATTTCTCAAACCACAGAGTTTCTTTAAATAGCAGCCCTGTCCCAGTAGAATTATGGGGCATCATAATGCTATAATTTGAAGAAAATTCTGCTCAAAAGGTTTTGTCCTAATTGACTTGAATATTTAGCACATATTTTATTGTGTTTCTCTGTTCAAAAGAAATAGAATATGATCATGTTTCTGCAATGAAATATTAAAGGGAGTAGTAATTATTTTTGATTTCATATTTGTTTAGAAGTATCAATTGCATTGCTTAGGTAATAATTACTATCACCCCCAAAAAACAAAACACAAAGCAAATTTGACCAACTCATAAAATTTAAAAAAAAATTACAAAAAGAACTAAAAAAAATAGCCATTTTTAAACAAAGTAGAACTTGTGTATATTTTAAATAGCATTATATTGACACTTCCAAATAAATTTTTAAAAATTACCAAAAGAACTGAAAAATTTAGCCATTTTTAAACAAAGTAGAACTTGCATATATTTTAAATAGCATTATATTGATACTTCCAAATAAATAAATACATACATACATCTTCCATAAGCCAACCAACCAACCAACCAACCAGTTTACACCATCATTTACAGCAAAGATAGGAATTAAAAAAGCATCGTTTCCTCTCATCTGTTCCTAGGTTTAAAGAAGCTATCTATAAAGATAATAATTCTAAAAGAAAAAAAGTCTTCATTAATATCACATACTATCTTTTCACTTAAGGACAAATTGTATACTCTTAAGAATAGTTAACTATTGTCAACTTTGTTTTTTATGCACATGCCAAAAAATATCTGTAGAGATTAAACAGCATTTCACTTTTTGTCTGGAGGCTGTGATGAAGTATAATCAGATCTGAGGCATGCGACTTTTGTATGTTGAGGCTTTTTTGTAAGCACATTTGTAAATGGAGAATTCTTTTGAGATTCTTCTTGTTCAGTCTCAGTGTTTTTGTTCTTTCCTTCACAATGAATTGCAAAATGCCATTTAACTTCAAGGTTTCTAATCTTGCTGCTGCATAACTCCCCACCTTTTTATTGACTGCCTTTCCTTGGTTTTTTGTTTCACCAGCAAGATTCTCACCTTGCTGCACATTCTTTCAACTTGGCCATCAATATATAAAGCAGAGAAATCTTTCTAAGCCCTGACGCTGGCAGCAGCCTTCCACTTATCACTTCTTTCCATCCTCAGAGGGAAGCTCTATCTGAGATGTCTGAAGTGGCTGTTGATGGTGTCTTTACTGTTGCTACATGGAATCCTTTTTTGAATACCATCATCTAAAGCTTCCTGAAGCTCAGCAAAGCATTGTCAGCTTGGGTCGGGCAGTGTTTATGCTTCTTTGCCTCAGTGTCTCTCCCTCCCTCTCAACTTCTGTGCTCTATTTTTCTGCTCCTATTTTATTTGTGACAATGAAGTTGCTAGTAATATATTGTATAGAAGGCATACAGAGATGTGTTTGAATAAACCGGAACATGTTTTGCTTTGGGTTCTGCATTCTAATTTATGTAAATTGCTATTGATTTTTTACCACTATCATCATTAATTATATACCAATATTTAATTTAAAATTTATATTTTTGCAATAGGTATAAAAATTTACATGTATTTTATGCCAAAACACACATGCCTGTTCCCCCCCCCAAAAAAAAGTGTATGCATTTATATGTGTGTATGTATGTATTTCTTCCCTTGTAGGAAGAATGTAATTTTACTCACAATTAATCAAACATCTCTACTAAATATCAGGAAAGTATATTAGAAAATAGGGACTAAGTGTATAGAAAGAGTATGTGTGAAATGTATTAAAATATATATGATATAAATATCTACACAAATACACTCACATATGTAACATGTGAAATATATTTATATGTATGTATATAAACATATACATAATATATATGATATAGGTGAAAAAAATCATTCAGGTTCTTCCTTTCTGTAGTGGAAATTCTCATTTTTACTTATTCAGTCATATATTTCAACACATTTGTATAACTTCTGCAAATTATTGACTTATTTTCAAAAAACCCAAACAGAGCCAGAATTGAGCTTGCAGTTAGTTATCACCCTAAAGATTCATAAAATACGGCTGCATTATTTCCCTTTTAAGCCATATTTTGGCCACATCATTTAAATACCCATGAAGTGAATAGATTTGCTCCTTTCACAACTTTTATCCCATGGAAGCATTTCATAAGGAGACACCAAGGTACTAAAGCTAGAAAAGAAAGCTCTACAGGGAAAAAGAAAATGCATTGATATTTGGAAAATACTTTCATATATATTAAGATATTGGTAATAAGAGGTTGTTGTTGTGTTGTTGCTGTTCTTCTCATGAGTTTCTTGTTCATTTCATATGATAATCCCATAATCCTTGAGCTCTTTCTTAAAATTGTCTGATTGACCAATAACTACGTTAATGATGAAAATACTCTGACCTTCCAAAAATAAACTTAATACAGAACCTTGGTATCAGATTCAAGTATGAAGGCTAAAGAGTTTTTGTGTGGCTCATATGATGATAGAATATAAAACAATTACTATGTAATTGCTTTTTGACTTTGTTTTCTTTAGAAGTTTGGGTACAGAAAAAAGAGACAAATGTAAATTAAACAGTTTGAACTTTAAGTTAAAATTATTTAAATATATCAAAATATGAAAGAATGACATGATAACTTAAGAAAATACTTTACTTTTACCCACTATGACTATTTATTCATAAGAATATGCTTAACTATACAGGAGAAGATTAATTTAAAAATTCATTCAGTACATTTTCATGGAGTTGACAATCGAACTGTAATATGTATAACATAAGCTTTTTCTATGTTACTATAAACTAGTAGAGAAAACAAAATTTAATTTGATAAAGGACTCATGGCTCATAAATCTTAATCAAGAATCACAGCCATTTAACGTATGAAAGGGATTTAATCTTTTTAATGATTCATGTATTGAAACATTTTGAATAAACAACAGAATTCAATGAGCTAACATTCTTTCACCCTGAATCTTGGAGCAAGAAACAGTAAATTCAAAGGCAGTTTATGTGTAGTCCAGTTTTGCATGTTGCTGGCCATTTATTTTTTTTCTTTACTTACTCTCAAATTGTTTACAAGTGCCAGACAATATACAGTATAATACATCTATATACATACATATGTATATGTGTGTGTGTGTGTGTGTGTGTATGTTTTTCCTTATTTCCCCCCTTCCATCTTACATCTCTAGATAACATTGTAGATATAGACAAAAATATTTTATTGACTCTTTCTTCCAAATATCGGATGAATATCACCAGGAATACTCTGAGTGCTATGAATAGTCAAGCAACAAAAGGATGCAGTTTGGAAACAGTTTATATGAGGGTGATGAAAAGACATGAGTAATCACACATAAAATCCTTTGCATGGGAGAAAGAGTGAAGACAGAAGCCAGAGACATGCTCTTTTACCATGGACACTTGCCCTCTGAGCACTGGAAGACCTTTAATTAAGCTCCATTCCTCCTGATGATGGGAGAACTTCCCTCACCAGGAGAGTTCCCTGGCTTCCACAAATAATTTTAATGAATCTGCTTCCAAGCAGACTCCTGAGGAGAAGCACTGGAAATTAACATATGGCATGACAGTGTCATAAGGAAACCTTGCCAATTGTGGCTCATGAAGAGTTATCTGTAAATAAATACATGAACCTCTACGAAGAACACTTTTAAATAATGAGAACAATTTGAGATTATGTGCTCTACAATAAACAATTTCAGTTTCAGGAGAGAAAATTATTCACAATATTTCATCCCTTTTATGGAAAGTGAATGGCAGAAAACAGGTTGTTTTGCAGGCTATGAGCCAAATATTGTACTTACAAGAAATTGTGTAATTATTTATTTATTTTTGCTTGTGTTTTATTGTAGCAAGAACACTTAACATGAGATCCACCCTCTTGCAATTTTAAGTGCATTACTTAGTATTGTAAACTATAGACAAAAAGCAGTGCAATTGTTCTCTAGAACATATTCATCATATGTAGCTAAAAATTTAAACTCATTGAATAGCAACTCCCCATTTCCCTCTCTCTCCAGCCCCTGGCAACCACCACTCCACTCTCTGCATCCATGACTTTGAAAATTTTAGTTACTTCTTATATGTGCAATCATGCAGTTGTGCTTCTGTGACTGGCTTTTTTTTACATAGCGTGTCCACATGTTTTTTCCATATTGTCACATATGGCAGGATTTCACCCCTTTTTAAGACTGAATAATATTCCATTGCATGTATGTAGCACATTTTCTGGTCCATTCATCCATTGATAGGGTTTTTACCTCCACACTTTGGGTCTTGTTTATATACTGCAATGAATATAGGAGTACAGATATCTCATAAGCTAGGTATGTATAGATGTGTATCCAGAAGGGGGTTAGAAAGAAGTAGGATTGTGAAATTACATAGTAGTTTCATTTTTAATTTTTAAAGAAATATACTGTTTTCCAGCACAACTGCTACTTTTATAGCCCTACTAGTAAGTAGGAATACAGAAAAAAATACAAGAATTCTAATTCCTCTCCACCCTTCCTACCTTTTTTTTATCCTCTTTTTTTATATAACAGTCATCAAAACAGGTATAAGATAACATCTTAGTGTGGTTTTAAATTTTTGTTTACATGGCTAATGATATTGAACATCTTTCCATAAACCTATTGGTCATCTATAAGTCTTCTTTGGATAAATATTTATTTGGTCACTGTTTTGTACTTTTTAGTGTACAAGTCTTTCATCTTCTCGACTAGGTTTAATCCTTAGTGTTTTATTCTTTATGGATGCTATGGAATTGGTATTGTTTCTTATTTTTCTTTTCATGTACTTCATTTTCTAGTGTATAGAAACACAGTTGATTTTTGGATGTTGATTTTGTACCCTGAAACTTTAGTAAATTTGTTTAGTGCTAATAATTTCTTGGTGTGGAGACTTCAGGTTTTTCTATATATGAAGTCATGTCATTTGAAAATAGAAATAACTTTACTTTGTTATTGTTTTAATTCCATTTACCAAGTCATTTGCTGGTCACAATTTTCATGTTAGAAACGAGATGATTTAGATAAATAAGCATATGTGCAGAATGTTTTGAAGAGGTTACCTAATGTACAAATATATTTAAATTAAGGTTTTTATATGATACCTTTGAATATTGGTAAAGAGATACCTTTATCTATTTTATTAAACTCCTGCTTTCTTTAAATACAAGATTACAGTGTCAATGATTTACTTACATGGACATTGTTCCTGTTTTTCTCTTAACACAATTATATTAAATTTTAATGACATCAATTGCAATATCTAACTGGTATCTGGAAACTTGTAGAGAGCCCAAAGGTTTTATACAAATTTATATGTATAAAGCTCTCACTGATATACTTTGCCAGTAGATATTTTACCTTGAGTAGTCGCTCTGCAAATCCCTTCCCACAAAAGATTAAAAACATCCTCCTATTACATCTAGAGATTTCTTTTTGTTATTCAAAGCCATGAATAAATTTAGGAAAAAATGTATATATGATTTTAATGCCTTAAACCAGAAAGCTTCCTTGATTTCTATTAAAAAATGGAATATTTAATGTTTTCCTTCTTCTGTGGTACTTTTTTTTTTTTGATATTGTAGCAAAGAACAAAAAAGAATCCTGAGAACATATAAAACAAAAACCTGTGTTTGAAGTATTATAATAAAACAACCTTCTTCCTTTAATGCTAAGTCCCTTTTTAATGAAGATCCTCTGGCAGCTCTTGAATGTATAACTAGTTTATATCATGGGATGAAGCTGTCTGTTCTGATGATTGACATGAGCCCACATTACAATGTGATTCTGAAAATTAGTCCATAGAGGTCCTTTTCAGGTACTTCTCAGACTGAGAGCTGCCCTCCAACTACAGTAGAGCCTTTTTAACCCCACTCATTGGTATTCTAATCTGGAAGTGCTGTCCTGCCTTTTAAATAACTTAGGCATTCAGGCTCATACCCCCCTTGACACATTACTTAGCCAAAGGATTCAAATGAGATTCAAGAAACATGCAGTACAGCACAAAGGGATTGGAATATGCACAATTAATAATCACACAGTTAATTCATTTTTAATGCAAGGAGGATTTCGGAAATTTCACATTCAGATTTGTAACAACACAGTAGCTGTCTATCCTGATTACATTTTCAAAATTTCAAAATATAAGTAATATTCGTAAGTAATTATTTTTATTTTAAATAGAGTATCCTAAAGGCATAGCTTTAAGTACCATTAAAGTTTTGACCCACACTGATAAAATTTGAAGATAGGACTCCCTTCAATCCAGATATTGTGCAAATAAATAAACATATTAAGAGTCTTTGCAAGCTTGGGAAGGTGCATCTCTGATATGGAAAGATTCCAGTGGGATTTTGATTATCTTGGGTCAAGACCAGCCAACTACATGACATAGCACTATGACTTGTGTCTCACATTGTTTCCTTTTAAGTAAATATTTGTATATCCAATGTCAAAAGTCATTTTGCCCACATTTGAGAAGAGTGTATATAGCTCATTGCAATAAGAATATCGGTAGAACTCCAGTGCCCTAAGATTTTAGAACCATGCCCAGGAAGACAACTAGTCATTGAATCAATAAGTGGTTGCTAGATCCTTCCTACATATAGAAATAAGTTAATTCATTCATCCACCATTTATTGATTGCTTGTCTTCTATATGATGGATCCTGGAGATGAAAGCAATGAGCAAGGAAGAAAAAGTTCTAGGCCATATACTGTATGTTCTAGTACACAAATAAGTGATCAAGATAAATTCAAGGAATGATAGGTTGTATGCAGAAAAATAAAGTTTGGTAAGGGAATGAAGTGATGAAGTGGAGTGGGAAGGAAAGGGGATATAATATGAGTGAGAGACCTGAATGTGCTATTGGGAAATATGGAAGGGACCTTATTAGGCAGAGGAAAGGGCAAGAACAAAATCCTAATAAGGCCATGACCTTTTTATACCTGAAGAAGCCTAATACAGATGGAGCCAGAGTGAGTGAACAGAAGAAATGTCTCATAATCAATGGACTCATCATTTTTGGACCCAAGTAAACAAGTGGAGTAGTCTAACTCAATGCATAATTTATTTTGGTCCACTGTGTTTGTCATAGAAATGGAGTGGGAATAAAGCCAAAGACAGCATATAGGGAAGGAAGCAGAAGTAGGACTTTGTAGAGCATGAGAGTAAACTGTTGATGCTTCTCTTTCAAAGCACATTTGATCACTTAACTGCAACCACTGCCTGAGATAATTATTATGAGGTTTGCAGCTTCAACCATTATCATACATTTTTAAATCATTTATGCCTTGTTACAATGACTTGCAATCATACAAATGAAAACCTCCCAGAGAATTCGAATTGAGCAATTTAGCACGGTGTCATAGGATATTTGTACCAGCACTTTCCAAATATTCAATACCTCTGCCTTAACTTTTTCATTCCTAAGGTTCACACTCTTCAACGCAAAGTAAAAGAAGGAAAGTCTGTACAATTGATCTTTCACAGGCTGTCTCTGAAACTTTAAAGATGGCTGGCATATCCCTGTTATGTGGAACAATGGGCTTCAGCTTTGTTGGAGTACGCACAATGTCTTCAAACTCTGATTTGGAAAGTAGCTGCAAGCTGCAAGCTGATCCTTCTAATGATTTTACAATCTATTTCTAACAAAGTGCAGGCAGCCTTTTTGGTAACTTGCCTAAGAATCTCCTGGGTTAACTCAATGATGGATGGCTGCTTTTAAGGAAGAAAAATGGTAGCACACTTTTTACATGTGTTCTGTTTTACATTTTTCATCCCTTCTTTACTTTAGCTTTTCCTCCTTATTTTCTTTGACATTATTAGAAATTATTGATTGTCATATGATCTTAAACTTGACCACTAATACCAGTTTTCAAGCATGATTAGCTCTCAATCTCCACAACACAGTTAAAATTAAACTAGTTTTATTTGATCTCTTATATTTACTAAGTGTCCTGAAAGGTGAAATCTTTCATGTATAAGTAATTGCTCCTGTGAGTTTCCTTGGGATGTGTGTGTGTGTGTGTGTGTGTGTGTGTGTGTGTGTGTATGAGCGTACACGCACCTGCACACATGATTATAATTTGTTTGAGTAATTTCTGGGAGAGGTTTCAAGAGCAAATGTTTCTAATGCATGGTTGACACATTTTGTTTCCAATTGATTATATTATTTACAATATTTATGAACCTGATATTATTTACCCCATCAAGGGCAATATTAGATTTACCTGTGCTCAGTTTTGTAACCAACACATGTTATTCCCTGTGAGAAGGTGGAGAAGAAAGCCAGTCCTCTCCCTAATATATTATCCTCTGCAGCTCTATACACAACCCATGTGCTAGACTGTTGTGTAGAGCTCAAATTTGGTCACAATGATGAATGCTTAGAAAACAAAGATGAGACAATTTTAGGTATTATATTCACAATATCATTGCCTTTAGTAAACTTGGATCTTAGAAGTAAAATCAAGACAAAAATTTGTAACAAGAAATTAAAAAAAAGATCCTATTTTAGCTATATCTTTTAGAAGATTAAACTAATAAAAAATCATTGATATTAGTGAATTATAAGGGGATAAAATAAATTAAAATCCCTTTTAGAAGGGATTTTAGAAGCTTTCCCCATTCAG
The DNA here is from genome assembly GCA_025594165.1 of Tamias sibiricus. Taxonomy (NCBI): domain Eukaryota; kingdom Metazoa; phylum Chordata; class Mammalia; order Rodentia; family Sciuridae; genus Tamias; species Tamias sibiricus. The sequence goes on from CM046660.1 coordinate 128,547,837, forward strand.
GCTGTGTCAGGCCTAATGTCAAAAGATCCAATTTTGTATTCATTAATTTGTGTCCATTGGCATTTCCATTGTTAAATATTCACCACTGGATTGGCGGGGGGGGGGGGGGGGGGGGAGTCTTGCCTAATCACTTGGGTAGTTCTTTTGGAAAAGAAACAGAAACATTACTCCAAAATCATGAAGCTAACTCAAAGGATGTCTAATTTATGTTAATGGTGTCTTTTGGAAGGTACTGGCCATGGGCATCCAAAGTAAGGGAGCAAACAATAATTGCATTGCCTCTCCAAGCAAGCTACATGCTCCTCTCCTCATTCTCCCCACAGATCAACCACAGCGTGGAAGTAAGAGTTGACCATGAAGTGTTTTCCTTGTGTGATTCTGCCTGTCCATACCTCAAGTGTGCTTCTTAAGGGCAGATCGTAAAGGGCAGGTTGACAGCTTCTAGGAACATCTTCCTACCAAGCTCCAAATAAAGACACACACGGAGGCCGCCGCCAGGAGGCTCAGAATTCTTTATGGCATCAATTTTTTCCCTCTCCTTATGGCATATTTTTTTTTAAAAGAAGAGTTGAGATGACTGAAAATGGGAAAAGGGAAGGAAGAAAATAATTTAAATTTTCCCAATTTTTCCATTAGAGGAAACTTGTTATCGTGAAAAACAAGTGATTCTATAGGTTGTTTATACTTAGGTTTAGGTAAGTAAAACTTGGAAAGCGTAGCCTTTCTAATTATCACGACACTTTTAATAATTGCATAGGTTCACAAATGAGCTGGCATAGCATACAGTCTAGAATTGGTCCATATTATAACTTAATCCATTTCCAGATCTCTGTCTGGAGGAGAATTGCACAATGGGATAGGAAGGATTGCTTACTGTTTCACTCTGTATGTGAGAAATTCAGTATGGTGCAATGGTAAAACTATCACACTTTATAAAAAAACAGATTTCTTAACTACAGGATATGATTTTGCTAGTCATTTTTATTGTTTTTAACCATTGTTTTTGGCTACTTGTCTGAGTCTCTATATTTGCTGAAGAAAAGAGTTATTTGGGAGAGTTCACAGATGTTTATTTTCTATTCTTCTTCAGCTTTCTATTGTTATTTTCTTCAAAGACTTCAAGGTGCTTTTCCAAAAACTATGGCAAAATAATGAGCATCACTCACAGAAATTCAAAGGAAAGAGAACAGAAATGTAAGGATAACAGCAGAAAGATATTCACCAATGGGCCTGACTGAAAAAACAATATTTTCTCTGAATTGATCTGCTCACTCTTCTTCTCTTAAGATTTCAAATTGGTTAATTTAGTCCACATATTCCAAATCTTAAGTATCCATATGCCATTGCTAACTAACCTTGAATGACAGCATCTATCAGGACTTGTTCTAGGTCGATAGGGTAAGAGGCTGATTGGTCACTGACAATGAAGTTGTAGTGGTACTCTGAACAACAAGCGCTCCACCCAGCAACTTCTCTTCACAGTTAGGCTTAAGATTGAAATCAGTATGGACAGAAGAATCCCACTATCTGAGAGAGATATCAAGTTAATTCAGACCCACTGCTACCTTAATTAAAAGATATTAAGTACTTGGCATGCATTTGGAAAAGACTAGGTACCAGAGTATTTGTGAAAAAAATAAAATTCTATAAATAGTTCAAAAATCATATGATCAAATCTTCCTCATATGCTAATATGATTTTACAATTCAGCTAATACATAGACAAAAATAAACTATTTTAATATTTTTCCCTCAAATTTGTGGCTTATGTCCCTTTCTTGGTTCTTTGTGCCTGCCTGAGTTTTGAGAGCTGTTGTACTTGACTATTCAGGTTGTATTCAGTTGTTTGATCTATTTTTAGATGATCGTGAATGTAAATGGTACATAAAGGGGTATTATCTCTAGATTATCAGATTTCTTTCCTTATCCCGATTGCATGTAGTGCCTGTTGCTCACATTTAAAAATCACCTTGATTTGATGGTACTCTTGGGTACAATTTTCATCCACCCATTTTGGAAAGCTTTTTCCCCATAAATACATTTTAAAACACAAAATGAGGTGATTTGGCCCATTTTGCTATGTATATAATTTAACCTTCAAAGGATTATGGTCTATGGAGCAAACAGGTTAATAGGAAGGTTTTAAAAAGACATTTTTTCATCTGATGGGATATAATCGTTCCTAAGGAGCTGTTATGGTCCATTGTATAAATCCTTCAAATTCATGGACTATTGGCCCAAAACAGTAATGGATCCTGTAGAGCGTTGAAAATCTATCATGTTAATATAGCTGCTGCATATGCAGAGTATGAAGTTTATTCTCCCATCCATGCCTTGAGGGATTTGTATGTAATTCTCATATTAATAGGTCTCATTCTTGTATTTTAGATGGGATGGTTTTCCAGGTTCTTCACATGCTAAGTTAAAAAAAAAAAAAAATCTCAGAATTTGCACTGAAACCAATGATAATAACATAAGCCTGGAAAATACTGCCATGTCTAACAAAAACATTTGCTTGTTCAGAATTCCCAGAGGAATCACAACACTTCACGTTTGTAAAGCAACAAAGAGCTTTTTTTTTTTTTTAAGTTGTTGGTTTACAAATCAGCACCTGACATCATTCAGTTGTATTCAGTTAAATGGCAAGGTATAGTCCCTTCAAAACTCCTTTCATTGATGTTAGTAAGAATGATTTTTCACTGAACACATATGTATATTTCTAATTTTAAAGACTGATGGAAATTTTGGAAAGCATAAGAGGCTCAGTGCCACATTATTCAATTCCTCTTAATCTTATTTCTTTTCTCTCCACATAGCTATCAATGCAAAGGCTACTGGCAGTGGCAGCTTCTTGGACACTCAGTGTACAAATCTGCAATGTCAGAGAACTCTTGATCCTAATTCATGTCTGTCCTTAGCTGCACAAACATAGCAGCGACTTACAGACTGGTGCCAAATAAGGGAATAGTCATATCTATCAGTCTCCTTCATCTAACATTTGGACCACCAGTTGGAGGGCTGTTAATGATTGAAGGAACATATATACCTTGTTTTAATCTAACTAGAAAGAAAGGGGATGAAATAATGTCTTCCCTGATTATTAATACTGTTAACCCATTTTATGGACATATATTATCATCCTGAAATTTGATGTTAGTCCAACAAGTTTTTATTTTTATTTTAATTTTTGCCATGTCAAGGGCTTGGGAAAGAATTAGTTCCTTCATTTTCCTCTTCACTACCCTTTATAGATTGTGCTGCTGCCAAGGTGACTCTCAAGGGATCCAGGCAGAGCTCAACAGAGCTACCTTCTCCCTACCATTCAGGATGCTCCTTTGTTGCATTATCTGTGAATTGCTGAGGCAAAGACAATGGTAGGCCAAGAGAGTGTTTTATAGATGCTAAAAACCTCACTCAGGTTCAAGAAGCCCAGCTTGGCTGCTGAGTGATCTTGATGAGTTTCTCACCATTTTCTCTAAGCAAGAGACAGATTCAGCAGAGAGTTGGATTGCATATTTTATACTGATGTTTATATTGGCTTTTGTATCCTGTAGCCTTCCCTTGCTGAGGTTTGTTACTGGACCCCACATTCACTCTACCCAGCTCAATATGGCAAACTCAACTTCTACTGCTTCTGTTCAGTTGTGAAATACTCTATATAATAATACATCATCGATTACAATTCAGTTCCTTGCTGTCAACTTCCATTAAAAGGCCAACATAAGGTTGTACCAACCTCAGTTTTCTAGGTAAGCCTGTTTGAACTAGGTTGTCTATCACTTCCAACCAAAGGACTCTTAACAAATTTATCAAGCTACTTTGGCATAATCACATCAGTTTCTTCTTCAGAAAAATAAAATGGAAATAATACTTATATTTATGAAGATGACAATGTGCATTTAAGTCATTATCATATCGGGAGAATGGGTTCAGTAATGTTTTCTTTTAAAAAATAAAATATAGTTACAATGTTTTAAAAGTAAACAAGAATCATGCTTGCATTTCCTTATTAGCTCATAAGGAGAACACTTTTATTTATTTGTGTACATTGATGATACTCAATGGTTTTACTGATGCAGCATGGCCAACATGGTTTTTTTTTTTTTTTTTGTTTTGCAGGCAGGGGGGGCGGGTGGTTTGGTTACTGGGGATTGAGCTCAGGGGCCTTGGCCACTGAGACACAATCCCAGCCCTATTTTGTGTTTTATTTAGAGACAGGGTCTCACTGAGTGGATTAGCACCTTGCTTTTGCTGAGGCTGGCTTTGAACTTGAGTTCCTCCTGCATCAGCCTCCCCAGCCATTGGGACCATAGAAGTGCGCCAGTATGGCCGACCACCAACATGATTTTTTAAAGAAAACTATCTTCCAAGTTGAGAATACTGAAAGAATAATTCTGACCTATTTGGGTCACTCTTGCAGGTTATTTAGCTTCTCTAAATTCCTTCAGCATATGATTCATTGATCTCATGAGAATGTAGAATCTTATTTATAATACTGGTTTAATAGAGATGGAGAGTAATCTGGAAAAACAAAAATTATACTTTGTTTTAAACTAGAAATAGAACATACAGAAATCATTCAGAGACACTGTAGTCCATAAAGCGTTCTAAGTCACCCCCAGTACTAGAATCAAATGACAACATGTTCTACATATGTCTTAAGAATTTAAGAGTAACAACTAAAATAATAGAAATGAAACTTGTGACTTTTAAGTGAGCAGTGGAAAGGGGAGGAAGGGAAACCAAACAAGCTTTCTCCTTCTTTCTTTCTAAGAAAAGCAGGAAAGGAGCATACTTTACCAGTCATAATAAAATATAAATGGATTTAAACAATATAATTAAAAACTGAAGCTCTCAGATTAGATTTAAAATTTAATCCAATAATACTACTGGAAAGAAAATGATAAATCATCGGTGCAACAATCAAAAGAAGGATGAATAGGCAAGTGTAAACCTGCAAAGCTACCACCTTAAGAAAGCTTAAGAATAACTTTCCAAAAAAAAAAAAAAAAAAAAAAATACCAGTTTTCCAAGAGGAGAAGAAATCAAGAATTTATATACAACTAAGGATTTAGTCTACAAACAAATAAAAGGAAAATGGACAGAATTACAATGAGAAATTTGACAAATTTAAATAATAAATTGAGATATTAAACAAAATTATCAAGACTGTGAGTAGTTTATGTCAGAAAAAAACAATAGCCATGTGTATATGTCTATATCCACATCTCCATCTGCATCTCTAACTCACTTATTTTTTCAAGCACTGAACAGAAATTGTGCTCAATTCAAGCATATGAATATTTACCAAAAAATGAACAACTTATGTCATTGAAATATTGTGATAATTTTTAAAATATATTTTGTTTCTTAGCTGTAGTTGGACACAATACCTTTATTTTATTTATTTAATAAATATGGAGAGTTATCTGAAAATATTAAAAATTTTGTTCTAACAAAATTAAAAAATTTGTTCTAACACTTTAAGATATTGACATAGGCAAAGATTTCCTGAATATGGTTCCAATAGCTCGGGAAATAAAATCAAGAATTGACAAATGGTGTTAAAGCCAAAGCATCAATCAAAGAAAATTTACAAAAAGAAAATTTGCGAGAATTCCTTTTGTATTAAGACTTCTAAACCTTGCTTTGTCACTGTTGCAATAACCATATTATATTAACCATATAATAGCTGATATTTATTTAATTAAGAATATATAGTTCATCTGAACATATACAAACCATAAATTCAGTTACCTATCATTTTTATGTATTAGGTGAATGATGAAATAATGAACAGGAAGAAATGACACATTCAAATAGCACATTAGTACATATAGAAAAAGTCAATTTTGATTTTCCCTTTATATGGTTATTCAAAAATTTCAGATATTTAATAATTGAATGTTAAAATTAAACCATAAAATGAAGTCTATTTTAGAATATAGCTCATCTTAGAAATAGATTTGAAACATCTAATACAATGTAGAAGTAGACATTTATACATACTATGTACTTGATATAATTTTGACTCCTATATATAGACAAAGTTTTCTGAAATGAAATAAAAAAACTATTTCTAAAATATTAATAAAATTATGAAATTCAAGGCATCATATTCTTGAGGCTGGTGTATTACATTGTTGGGTTTATAAATATTGCATATACTTTTTAAAGTTTTAGAATAAGGAAAAACTGAGATGATTTTCAAATAGCAGGCACTTGTGGAAAATTTCTGGAATGCTTTTCTGGGGGAAACCACAGTGACATCTTTCCATGAATATGGTAATTCATTCTCTCAAAATCTCTGCTTCTCTGCTTGCTATGTTTTAGATATGGTGTCCCCCAAAAGCTCACATGTGATACAATGGAAGAAAATTTGGAGGAGAAATTATTGGGTTATAGCCTTAATCTAATCAATGAATTAATCCCTGGTAGAATTAACTGAGTGATAACTAGAGGCAGGTGGGGTATATTTTGTATCTGGAGAGTAGTGTCTGTCTCTCTCTCTCTCTCTCTCTCTCTCTCTCTCTCTCTCTCTGTCCGTTTTCTGATCATCATGTGAGCTGCTTTCTTCTATCGTGTTCTGCCTGACCTGGAGCCCCAAGGAATGGAGCCAACCTTCTATGAGCTAAGACCTTTGAAACCATGGACCCTCAAATAAACTGTTTCTCCTCTGTGATTGTGCTGGTTGGGTCTTTTAGTCACAGTGACGAAATAGCTGACTAAAACAGAAATTGGTACTGAAAAGTGGGGTCATTGCAGTGACTAACCTGACTATGTGGTTCAGAAGCTTTGGAAGCTTTTTGGAATTAGTTGGAGGAACTTTGAGATGTATAGAAGTGCAAGCTGGAAATGCTTTAGATTGTTGTAAGCAAAGCTTAATGACTGATTATAGTGGAAGTTCAGAATACCAGAATGCCAAAAGACCATGGACAGGGAAGACAGGGCTCAAGAGGTTTTAGAGGAAAAGGAAGACACTATTAGTGTTTGGATTAGAGGCCATTCATGTTATGTTCTGGCTGAGAAGTTGTCTGCATTTTGCTTCGCATCCTGAGACTTTTTGTGAGGCTGATTTTTAAAGCAATAGACCTATTAATCTGGTGGAAGAAATGTGTAGGCAGCATAGCATTCAGGAAGTGATGGCTTTTACCAAGTTTATTGTGATATTCAGGAGCAGAAAGCAGAGCAGAAATATTTGAAAAACTTGAACTTGAAAGGCAGGAGTAAAACTGGGGCTAAGGAAGTTGCAGATGTTAAAGACAATACTGCCATTAAAGAAATGCTAAAGATTCCACCAAGAGACAGTAAGAAAGATGGCTTAAGGGCATCTCAGGCTCAAGGGAGTAAAAGTGAAAATTCTCTTGAGAAGAGACCAGTGGGAATCCTTCTTGCACAACAGGTCTTAGGAAATTTTTTTCAATGTGCTCAGCCACCCAAACACTCAGAAGCTGCTGCAGCCAGGGTCCCCTGAGGCTTGACTACTGTTTGAGATGGTGACAGACCTTGGGGTCAACCACGTGGTGCTGGTTCTGCAAGAATATGGGATGCTGGTGTTAAGGGTTCATGGAGGCTTCCACCAAAATTTCAAAGGAAGGCCTGGGAGAGCAGGCAAAATGCAGCAAGTTTGGAATCCCTGTGGGTACCCAGAGAAGTCAAAGTATGGAGATGTGTAGAAGAAGCCGAAGCTGCAGTGGAGACCCCTGAGATTAAGAAATGCCAGTAAGGAGGGATGTCATCCTAGGAAAGCTGCAGGGATAGAGCAGAGACAAGCCAACTGAAAGGCTGCTTGGGCTGCAACCAACAAGGCTACAGGGGTGGAGCTACGCAAGCCCTTTGGTGAGGACAAACTGCCTTGTACTTCAGATGCTGGATGTGGAGTTACAGGACCTGTTTACTCAGCTGGATTTAGGTCTTGCATTTATCCCAACCCTTCTTTCTATGCCCCTATTTTTGTAAATGGAAATGTTTATTCAGTACCTTTATATATTGGATATTTATAAATTGCTTTTAATTTTACGGGAGCTCACAATGTGATATTGCCTTAAGCCTCAGAGAAGACTTTGGACTTGAACTTTGAGGAATCTTGGAACTGTTGAGACTATGGTGACTCTTGGGAATGAACTACATATATTTTGCATTGTCAGATGAGTGTGAGCTTTTAGGGGGAATGGGTGTAATATTATGATTTAGATGTGGTGTCCCTAAAAATCACACATGTGAAACAATGCAAGAAAGTTTGGAGGAGAAACGATTGGGCTATAGCCTTAATCTAATCAGTGAATTAATCCCTGATGGGATTAATTAATAGGTTTTTGGGGGTCAGGTAGGGTGTGACTAGAGGAAATATTTCGTTGGTGGTATGGCTATGGGGTTTATATTTCCTACCTGGAGAGTAGACTCTCTCTGCTTTCTGACCATCATATGAGTTGCTTTCTTCCACCATGTTCTGCCTCACCTCAAGCTACAAGGAATAGAGTCAGCCTTCCATGGACTGTAACCTCTAAAACCATGAGCTCTCAAATAAATTGTTCCTCCTCTATAATTGTGCTGGTTGCATCTTTTAAGTCACAGCAGGAAAATAGCTGACTAAAACACTGCTTCTTGGCTTTCTCTCTCTTTCTTCAATACTCCCCCTCTCTTTGCCTGCTCCACTGTCTTCCTTCTATAGTAGAAAGACTTCTACTTGAGCAGGGCTCCTTTCTAAACTTAAAATATTATACAAAGAGCCAAGAGGAAAAACTAATAATTTTTCTTTGTCTCTTTTTTAATAGATCTTTTTGCTTATACATGGTAGTTGGGTTAATTGTGACCAACTCATACACACATGGAAATTGATTTCATTTCATGATCGCCCTTTTTCCCTCCCATCCTCTCTCCTCTTTCCCATCTCCTTCCTCTACTCTATTAGACTTCCTTTTGATCATCTATTAATTTGTATTTGATTGGTTCTTTATCTTATTTTATCCTTCCCTCCCCCTTTCCTTTATTTTACTCTTGCCTCCATATATGACAGAAAACATTTGACCTTTGAGTTTCTGAGTCTGGCTATTTCACTTAACATGATATTTTCTATTTCCATCCACTTAGCAGAAAATGCCATAATTTTATTCTTTTTTAATGACTGAATAAAACTCCATTGTGTGTGTGTATGTGTGTGTGTGTGTATAATTGTAATATATATATATATAAACATATATAATATATAATTTATATATATAAACATATATAATTCTTCATTCATTCATCTATTGACAGGCATCTGGGTTGTTTCCATAGCATAGCTGGTTCATATGATGATTCATTCCTAGGATTTTGAAGAATTCCCATACTTCTTTCAAAGTGATCACACTAGTCTGCAACCCTTCCAACAAGTGTACCATTTGCTCCACAACCTCACCAGCATTTATTGTTGTTTGTGTTCTTAATCATTTCTATTCTGACTGGAATGAGATGAAATCATAGTGTAGTTTTGATTTGCATTTCCTTAATTGCTAGAGTTGTTGAACAATTTTTCATATATTTATTGACCTTTTGTGTTTCTTCTTTTGTAAAGTTTCTGTATATAGTTCATTTGCCCATTTATTGGTTGAGTTATTTGGGTTTTATTTTGGTGTGAATATTTTGAGCTCTTTGTATATTCTGGATATTAATCCCCCATCAGAAGGGTATCTGGCCAAGATTTTCTCCCATTCTATAGACTCTCTCTTCATGCTCTTAATTGTTTCCTTTGCTGTGAAGAAGCTTTTTATTTAATGACATCCCACTTATTGATTCTTGGTTTTATTTCTTGCACTTTGGGGGTCTTGTTAAGGAAGTTGATGCTAGCACATTTTTAAGGTAGTTACCTCATTAAAGGAGGAAGCAAAGAGATGGTTATTACAAAATTGACAAACAAGGTATAAGCATCTTAATACACACGGAATTCTTGCAAATTAAGACATGATAGTATAACCCAATAATAAAATGGAAAGTATAATCCAAAAGTACAACCCAAAGCAAAATTGTTTGTTTCCTAATAGCACACCACCAGTATCCATAAATTACATAAATTTTAAAATTTTATAATGTAAAATTTATGTAATTTCTTTGATTTTTTTCATATTTTCACTAAAAAAAATGGAAAACTACTAAGACCCTTTCCTGTGAGGTAGTATTATGCCTGCTCATTTATAAATATTTAGATTTGCAGCCTGTAACACAGTGCAGTGTAGCCATTTACCCGCATATCTTGCTACATTATTATGGCTATATATGCAAATCTAAATGGTCTGGAATAGGAAATTGTGAGTCACGATCAAGGAAAAAAACAAAACAAAACAAAATCTTGTTGAAGTGCCAGGTAACTTTAGAACACACTATGATCTGAGTTATCCAGTTAGGTTTCTAAACACTTCTTTTCACATTATAGTTTTAGAATGGAATTACTACTGGACAAAGTTTATTACTAAACTACATGAGAACAGTGAAACAGCTAATTGTTAAAAAGATCTGTCCTTCTTACATGCTATTCCACATAAAATGGGGGGAATGTTAGGGACTTTTCCCACCCCAGCCTTGTTCCTTCAGCTCCCAGGATCCCAGTATTTGTTATCTTTATTTCTTGCTTCTTCACACACAGAAGCAGGTAAGGTATTTTTCTTCTGGGCATAACGCCAGTTCTCCTTTCAATTGCTTCTGAATAAACTAGCTGTTTCTATAACACGAAAACATGGCCAGCCCCTCGGTGAGACCCAGAAGCCAAGGAGTCCTTCCCCTGTGAAGCACCAAGTAGGAGCTCCTCCATCTTGTTCCTTTCCTGACTATGGCTGCTGCAGATATTGTCAGCCTAATGCTCTGCTGAGTTGTCTTCAGAATGTCATTTTCCATAGACCGCAAGGAGCTTATGTGATGTTACTTATTTGGCAATAAGGTTGTAAGCACATTCTGCCTGTCAAGCATATGTATGTTCAAAAGGTGTGCCCCCTGCTCACTTATGTTCATGCTGTAAATCTGCTTTCTGGCCTTCAAGCTGATCTCATCAGGAGTAAACCTGGAGCAGCAGCGCTTCCAGACAGTTCTATTGAGACTGTAACCCTGTGTGGCATACTGGCCTTTGCTTTTAGTGAATCAGGACACAAGCACTGCTTCAGCAGATTTAAATAGACAGTTATTGAAATCAACAAGATCTTCTTTTGCAAGATGTCCAGAAATTGCCCAGTTATTAAAAGTAGGTTATTTTCATTGGCCCCATATGGATCAGTTTTGGTTTCCTTTTTCCTGCTTGACATCTGTAAAAAAGGATTCTCACTAAAAGGAAAAATATTACTGGTTTTGTGGTAGACCTCCTTCAAAGTAGCAGCTGTGCCTTGATGTCTTTTCATGTATGATTTTTTCACTGAGTTTGGATGCTGGTGTCTGCAATACTGCAGGTTAGAATCTTTTGTGCTTTATATGATGGCTTTGTACCATGCCAACTTAACTTTGTTTCCTAGGATTGCTTTTCCTGATGATGATGATGGGTTGGGGTTGACCATGGGAGGAAATTTGCACAAATATTTCAAAGCAAAGGAATAGCCTTTTCTGCATCCTGAATGTGTGTTAAAGTCTACACTCTTCATCCTCATCTGCTGACTTGCCTTTTTGGTATGAGGCAGTAGCCAGGTGTGCAGCAACTCCAGCTCCAACTGACTCTCCTCTTTCAGCATCTTTGAATCCCAGCCCTTGTGCGTGGGCAGCTCTGTGGTGAAAAGTGCCAGCTTCAGCTGCAAGTCACTTGCACTATTGAATTGGAGGCAATGAGAGACAGATGCTAGTTCCAGTTTGTCTTTGCTCTCCCCTACTTCTGGTCTATCAATAATTCCCAACTGTCTGGCCTGCTAGGCTCATGCTCAGTAGCAGATGTAGAAGCAACAGCTTCTACACATGGTTTAACCAATTCTCAAATCATACAATTAACTCCGTAACCAATCCTTTATTTTTATATTACACATAATGTCTCCCCATTTCTAGATAATCTATAACTGACACACTATGCTTGAGAGTTCTTATCATCCATTCTCTGCATAGCAGCCCAAAACATAAATATTCTCTTCTTTTTCCATTGAATGGATGAATATGTAGCTATTTTTCCTTGATTGGGAAAATGGTAAGATTTTATTCCCTAAGTGGTCATGTCCCTCCTGCACTTTTGCGCTTCTGGTTAAATAGAAACAGTAACTATCTGTCCCTTGGTGAATAAAATGCCAAACCACACACGACACCCATTTTGCACTCCCTATTAAAATTTTACAGGTCAAAAATCCAAAACCCACTTAATAAAAATTGTTCTTCATCATAAGTGACAAGAAAGAACAGGTCAATCTATGGAATAATGGTGCAGTAATTAGAAACTTTGTAGTTGATATAGTGTGACTGCTAATCAATGTTTGGCTAATTAATCAATATTTTAATCATTAGACCTTTTAAATTTGTTTTAATGAGCATTTCCTCTAATTCCCTTGATCCCATTGCTTCCAATGCTTCTATTATCACTGTTAAAGAACAAAGCAAGGATTTGTCTGTTCCAAGTATCCAGCATCTCTAAAGACTTTGTAGAGTAATACACCTCATGTACATAGAGATATCTAAGAATGCCTAGATTTAGATGATTAAACAAGAAAGGTATAAAGTCACCACATTATCATGGAACATTTGCTTAATGGCAGAAAGTTATGATTTAGAACATCACATTAAAACCATCATAAACTTTCTGTTCTCAAAGGTTGTTTGGAAAATTGTGGTCTTTACCCACTGTTAGGATTGGGCAGTGTTCATGAAATCTTACTGTCTGCTAATTCTGAGTCCATATTTGCTTTTATGCTCTCTCATAATTTTCATTGACACAATGGCCATTATTTTGTCCTCCTTTTCCTCTTTGTCTTTCTTCTTTGCCCTGCTTCCTCTTTTCTATTTACACTTCCTCTGCCTCATCTTCTTCCTTATTTTTCGGTACTTCCTCACTTATAGCCTTCGCAGTACCAAAAGTACCTCCAAAGAAATTTCCACATATGAGATTCATCTAAAATTCACTGGAATAAAAATAAAAAGAAAAGAAAAAAAAGAACAACGTCTACAAAGACAACATGGGTTACCCGGATTACCCCCTTCTTTTATTTAATGAGAATAGAGACAAGGATCAGAGATGTTTAAAGATGTGTCCAAGAACACATAGTCTACAATAGATCCTGAGTCCCTAAGCATTACTTTTATGTATTCAATGTTCTTAAAATTGACTTTTGGAAATTTGACTTGTACAGGAAGTTTTCCAATAAGCTTAAAAGAAAAATATCTCATTTCCCTGAAGTCTTTGTGCAGCAGCTACCATTACCCATAGTACTCCCTCCAAATTTATCACATTTCAAGTAAAGATCATCAAAAAATGCAGCAAGAAGATCATTTGAATGTGCCTTTAAGATGTTCTTAGGAAAATGTTGTTGGGACAATGAGCAATTGAGCCTGGGCACCTGTTAGGACACGGGGTTACAGCGCTCAGGTCTTCCTGAATGACACAGTACACCGTGTTAATACACAGCAATGCCTGACACGAACAGAGAGAAGAATCGTTCTGGCTGTGGAGACCTCAGAGAGTCTGGAACATTAAATATTAAACACTGTGCCATACAAAAATAAGAGGATGAAACTATGCTTATGCTGAAGTATTCTTTGATATTCTGATTATTTCAGAAATTCAGGATGCTTTATAAACTACTGTGATCACTGAAGAAGAATGTACTTAAAGGTATATTTTATCAATTATAATCCATTTGCTCTAGAATTTTGGTCAAGCCAGTGTGATCATCAGTGAAGATATGGTAGTACTCACAGGATGCAAGTTCCTCTCTCCTTCCCACAAAGTTGAATTACCATCATTTTTGAAGTTAGGTGTAGTGCTTGGTTCACTTAAGACAGATCTGACATGCATTTCATTCGAGGAAGAAAAGTTATAAAAATACTAGGTAATTCTCTATTTTCTCTGATCTTTGTGGATGAGATTGTGAAGGTGAACCTTCTGATAGTTTGGACGCCCTGGTGGCTAAAGGGAGCACAAGGACCCCTGAGAATGGCTCTGGACATACATCAGAGCCCCAGATACATCTTAATTTTGCAAAGCCCATCCTGACTCATCAAGCACACTTTGGGAAAATTGTAGGGTGTTTGACTTTGCTATGTACCACATTCTTCCTTTTCACATCACTTAAAATGTCATTGCCCTTTGCAGTGTCATGAAACACTAAGTTCTTCTCACACATGGGGATGACAAAAACCAGAGAGCTAGGTTTTGTGTGCGACTTTAAATAATCAATCCCATTACTTTGTGACAATACTTTCTAAACTGTTTCATGTTATGATCATGATAGTCAATTGTACAACTTTAAGTCACCCTCTTCCTTTTTCAGCTATAAATTGGATTTTTTCTCTTTTGCTGTGTTTCTTATTATCCAATATTCTATTTCCTTGGTCTATCTATTACAAGTGAAATAAATTCATTGATATGGTTGTAAAATACTTGTTATTTCAGGATTTCTTATACTTTCTGAGTAAGGAATTAACTGCTATTTTATAAAATAATATAATAATGATGATGATGATAATAATAATACCATAGACATATCTTTGGAATAAATTTTCTTTTATATCACCAACAGGAAAAGTAAACATTTTCTGTTCAGAAAGGAAGATTTGTAACTGATATCTGATGCTCTTCTTTTGATAATTTCAGCCCTAATACATGTGAATCTTATATTAATTAGTCAATTTTATATTTTGGCCATCTTTGTCTGAGTGAGATCCTCTGACATAAAAAGCCAAGAGTCCTGGAGGTAAGCCATTAAGATCCTGAACCATCAGACAGTAACAGATTTTGGGTTTTAGGGGGTCAAAAATAACACCACTGCTCCCAACCTGAGATCAGAACCAATTTACAGAGAATGATACAGGAGTCAGACAGTTAGAGATCAAAATGTCAGCTTTATTACTGATAAAAGCAATAGTGAAGGACATGGCTTAGATAAGTCCTAATAGGCTTGCTAAGGCTCCTCTGAATTGAAGTCACCCCCCTTCCCATTACCACCAAACAGACAACAAACAAAACCCCTGCCGTTTGCAGTGGTAGGAGCACAGCCTGCTCTACCAACTTTATCACATGGCTGACAGCAGGTGGGAATCCACCTTCTCTGTAGGCTGTCAGATTCCAGAGAGAAAAGCAAAGGACAGGCTGCTGCAAGCACTTCTGCCTTCCCCTTACAAACCAAATAAGCTGCTCCTGTCCCAGAAAGAGAAGGGAAGGTATGGGGAGCAAGGCTGAGGACCTCACCTGGGAAGCCTTTCTCCACCTCAGCACTCAGACATTTTGAATCAGGTAATTCTTTGTTGCCCAGGACTACATGTGCACTGTAGGACCTCCACACTAGGTGCCAGCAACATGCCCATCCATTTTGACAACCAACTTGTACCTGTACCCAACCATTGCCAAACCTTGGGGGTGGGCATAATGCATAATGCATAATCTTCTTTTCACATGGGGCAGTGAGACCCACTGACATAGAAGTTCTTTAACTTGGGACTGTGAAGGGGAAAAAACAGTGTGTTCTCCATGACTGAAAAGTAGCAATCCAGTGGAATCAACCACTAGATTTTTAATTCTCTGATCCTTTGAAAGTAGAGCCTAGAAGAGTGCTTTTCAGATTGGAAACAATAAAATAAATTCTAGGTAATGATTACTGGTGCAATGTCAGGAGAAAATTCAGTGCTACATACTAGAAAGAAGAAAAGTATCATTTCTATCATGGTTTTATAACACATAAATTTTCATATGAATATTATTATTAAAAATTATAGAGGAATAGGGTTGCTAGGGCTAAAAGGGAAAAGACTAAAAGGGAAGAAAGTAGATAGGAAGAATATGATCAAATTAATCCCCCAGTATTTACCTGTTCCCTGTATACACAGCGTTCTCCTAGGCATTGCGGGGGGCTATAAACTGTGTCAGTACTATATCATCTAAACTATATCTTCCCTGTCATGAAAAATATGAACGTTATGACATAAGCCCATAAAAAGTTCAATATCAATATCATACGGGATATGATTCAGTGCAGGTCAGCCCTACTGTTTTCTCTTTTGGAGTCTATCTTTTAACTCTTGAAGCGAAGTCAGCCCTTCTTTTGTTTCTGCCCTTAGTCAGTAAGCCTGATGTCCACATAGCTACAGAAGCTGAGCATGAAATATCAAAGAAGAAAAATCCTATCAGTACCTGGCCATGGTTTACTGAGATTATTAGATAAGACAAAAAAACAGGAGTAAGAAAATCAAGGTGCCCATGTTGTGGGTACAGAATAGGCCTAGTTATGGGACCAGAAACAGAAGCCATTTAAATTGCAAAAGGAAAACTTTGATTAGAAAAATTGGGACAAAATTGAAGACCCAAATAGTTAAAGGTTCTCAACTTTTTTGATGTCATGTATACATTCAAGAACCTGATAAGTGCTATATACTCTCTTCCCCCAAAAAATATATAGGCATATACTCATGCACACACACAATTTTACCTAGGGTCTCGTGGGTTTTCACAGATTATTGATGTAGGACAAGGATAGGTTTTTGGTCAAAAGTTTGGTAGCCAGGGGCAGGGCCCATGGTCACTAACTGAAGATAGGACTTTTCTATAGTTGTTACCTGGGCTATGTCTTAAATGAACTACATCATGAAAATATAGAGTGTGAGTAGTTGTACCAATAACCTGGATTCAGAAATCTTTTCAAAGGGTCTGCTTGACTCAATTATCTTTTTGTGTGTGTGTGTGTGTGTGTGTGTGTGTGTGTGTGTGTGTGTGTGAAGAGGCAGTTTGTACCAGGGATTGAACCAAGAGGGCTTAACCACTGAGCCAAATCCCTAAGCAGGGTTTCAGGGTTTCACTAGGTTTCTTAGGGCCTCACTAAGTTGTTTAGGGCATCCCTAAATTGCTGAGGCTGGTTTTGAACTTGTGATCCTCCTTCCTCAGCCTCCCAGGCTATTGGGATTACAAGCATGTACCACTGCACCTGGCTCAATTATCTTTTGATTAAATCTTTTTTGGCAAAATTCATGACTCTTCCATAGGTATTGCCTGTGGATACAGCTTTGTTCTAAATAATCACACTTAAAAGTCTGCTTCTCCAGTTTCTACCATATCATTTTTAGAATTAGAGATAGAGGAGAAAACAGATGTGTAGTATTATAATTTAAGGTATACCTTTTAAAAAGGTTTTTAAAGCAGATATCTGTCATGTTCTCAAAACCTAAATCATGCTCCATAAGTTGGTTCCCTCTGTTTTCTTGTATGTCTTTATATATTTTGACTTGAATTTATGTTTGTTAAAATTTTTCTCCAATTTTTCCTAGTTCTACAAATAACATGCTCATGATTACCTTACTCTCTCTACTTTTTGCCTATAAGAAGTACATATAACAGTGGTGAAGCACTTGCTAGCATGTATGACAACTGGGTCAAATCCCTTTAGTCACACACACAAACACACACACACACAAATACATATGAAAACTATGAAGTATCTCTCTAGGTTTGTCCTCTGTTCACCATAGTCTCAAGTTAGCCTTTTGGTAAGTTAGAATAAGAGCTAACTGTTTTTGACCATCTACTAAATGCCACTACTGTCCCAAGCATTTTAAATGTATTATCTCATTTAATAATCAAGAATACTATGAAGTAACTACTATTATTATTTTTCTAATATCCCCTAATAAGGAACCTGAGATTTAACATATTAAGACTTTGATCAACATTACTATTATGATTTAGATTTTAGGTGTCCCCCCCCCAAAGCTTATGTGTGAGACAATGCAAGAATGTTTAGAGGTGAAATGATTGGGTTATGAAAGTTTTAACTTAATGGGCCCATTAATCTCCTGATAGGGATTAATTGGGTGGTGATTGTAGGCAGGTGGAGTATGGCTGGAGGAGGTGGGTCACTGTGGGCATGCATTTGGGGTATATATTTTGTCTTTGTTAAATGGGACTCTGCCTCTCTCTCCCTCTCTTTCTCTTTCTCCTTACTCTCTCGGCTTCCTAGTGCCATGCTACCAGCTGCTTTTCTCCACCACAGTCTTCTGCCATGATGTTCTGCCTTGCCTCAGGCTCCAAAGAACTGAGTAGGCCATATACAGAGGAGACCCCTGTAACTGTTAGCCCCCAAATAAACTATTGTCATATATACAATGTCATATATATAAGCAATTTTCCTCCTTAAAATTGTTCTGGTCAGGTCTTTTAGTCATAGCAACAAAACAGCTAACTAAAACTACATCTAAAAGTGACAAAGCAGGAATGCAATCAGTCCTTTGATTCTCAATCCCGAGTTTTTAATATCTCTACCATCCATATTGCATATGTTACAATTATTTGCTTTTTTTAGCTCTCACTAAATATTTTCTTATATTAAATTTCTATTTCTCTATATCTTTTCAATATGTGTGCATTATATGTAATTCAGAAACAATGTTCATTTTAATATCTCTTGAATTGATTAAAGGGAAATGACTGTATTCACGCTACAGAGCACAGGAGCATTTCATGCATAATCCTAAAACAGGGTGCTTGCTTTTTCTATTGCTGTGCTGTATCATAAGCATTCATAAATGTGGCTCAACTTCTTGTTGAAGTATATTTTATCTTTTTCCACATTTTTTTTTCCTGTGGGTCTAAAAAATCATAACTTTTAAAAAAATTGATTCCTTAATTTTTTCTCTCATCTTCAATTTTCTTCTCACACCTCATAAGAGAAAGAAAACTAGTCAAGTAAAGAGAGCACTTTACGGGAGTTCAGAAGGCTGAGATTTTTTTCCTGCCTCTTCCACTGATCTGTTGTATGCCCTTGGGTTTAACCTCACTGCACTGGACTTGGTGAAGAGGTGTATGGCTTCTCTGCTAACATGCACTCAATGGGCCAGATCCTTAGAATGAGCCAATTGCACTTGGGGATTAAGTTAAGCCATTTGGAGGGGAATTAACCCTTTCTGGTCAATGAATTTTTTATGCATGCACGAGTAGAATAACTTACTAAACACTGCCTACTGTCCTTCAATACACACACTTTCTCCCCCAACTGCCTAACTTACACAGCAAGTGTCACACTCAATAGCTAAGCAGTACTTGAGAGAAGTGCTGAGCAGTGGAAAAGGAAACAGCAAGTAAATGAAACGACCCTCAACAAACAGGTGAAAGAACTGTAGAAGCCAGTGACATGAGAATGGACCGCCTTCCTCTCCTCATTGAATTTAGTGGCCTCTTGTCTCCCTCCCTTTTGCTCCTTGCCAGCATTCCAGGAGAAGTGTCAGAACATCCCCAAATAACCACCCCACTGCCTGAGGAAGAAGCTATTCATTAAGTTCAGGGGCAATCCCTCTGGATCAAAGAGGAACTCTGACTGCTATCTTCAAAGCTCTCCATTAGCAGGAGTCACTCCATTTATTCATTTTAATCTCAGCCTATCAGTGCCATTTTAGCTCAACTTTCTCTGTTGAGCTGACTCACAGTGAATTCCTACAATTTTAACTCCAGTGCTTTATTGGAGACTTTCCATACATATGCTTCATGGCACCTGCTTTCAGTGTCACCAAATTTGCTCCATTCTTTGAAACAAAAAACCTGCCTCCTCCAACGCTTGACATAGTCAGTCCTTCCAAGAAAACCCCTGAGAAGCCAGGGCTATCTATACAGTATAAATATACTTTTATTTGTGACAGAGATGGGACAGTGATTCTCCTGTATGATTTGTAAGCATTTTGTGTCCTGAGGTCCTTTAAAAGCTGGTAATTTGGGTTTCAGGTCCATGGCCAAGACACTCATTAATAGACCAGGAAATGAGAGAACTACAGTGTGGGGAAGCAGCAGGGCTCTGTCAGAATTTTACAGGTGTTGTTGATATGCCTTTTCACTTTTGGGTGTAGAAGTAACTGTATTTACCTATTTAGATGTTATGTATGCATTCATATCTCAAAATAAAAAAAAAGGAATCCTTCCTAATAAAAGCAAATAAATAAGATAAACAGTTGTTTTGTTTTTCTGTTAATTCACTTAAAGCATGGAACTGTTAGGAATGATCATTATTTAGCAATATGCGATCAACTTGATTATAATATTGCCATGTCAAACTTGAAATAATATATAATTGTGTACCTTGACTAAATTACCTAATCTCTTTGAGTCTTAGTTTCTTCAATGTGATGCAGTGATAAGATTACTTACCTCCACAAAGAATGAGATTAAGATAAAATAAATTATTTAGCACTATTCCTGGCACATATAATGAACTCAAAAAATATAAGTTTTGTGGCTGTCTCTGTTCTCTGTCTAGATTCCACATGTGTTTCATATAATTCTAATTTTTAAATATTGCTGAGAAGGGTATTATGTATGAAAAATAGAAAGAAAACAAAAACAGAAATAAATTAAACTATCATGGTTGATTAAATACTTTCAAAAGTGACAAATGGCATTTTTTAAAAAATGAGATCCTGACTGACAGCTTAGATAGATTCCACTAAAATATCTAGGATACAAGAAAACTAAAAAACATAACAATCTTGAAAGCGATAGCTCACTGTCATCCTGTTGCCAAAATCTGAACAAAACTTTCAGTACCATTAAAGCTGATGAAACTGTACTGCAACAAACAATTGATAGCCCTTTCTTGTTATAATTTAGAAAAGAAGCAATCCTGCTTTCTTGAAACTTGTCAGAAACACCTTTCATCTCTCTCCTCACACTCTATTTCCTGGTTCAGAAACACAAGGTCAATGCCAACCCAAACAACTACAAAGGTCCTGTTTTTTTTTTTTTTAAAGCAGAGTTCTGGTAGACTATACCTAGCAGCTGTAGCATCCTCAGTAAATGCTAGGAGGAGGGGAGAAAAAAGTGGATGTAGGGCTAGAATGAACCTTGAAAATGTAATACATACCAAGGATTGTAATTTAATATGTGTTCCATCTGTACACAGTGTTGGGCAACAAGACCGTACAAGTTCATGTCAGGTCAGAATAACCTCCACTCACTGAATATATTGTAGACACAGTTGTGGTGATAGAAGTCTTGAACTTCAAAGTACTGACTACATCTACAGCTGGGTATAGGACAGCATTTGAATGTGCTAGACTTAGGGGAAAAGTTAGATATACAACTCAGTATCTCATGATAAACCCTGGATTTGGATAGACCTCTCCTCATCTGAGAATGAATAAAATAAAACCCACAATCATTAATGTGAAGAAAGGAGAGGAGTAGTTAGAAGGGCACAGTGCCATCCAGATTCAGAGCAAATTCCAAAATAATTTAACTAGATAGAGAAGAAAATTCTGTAAAACTGCTTTGACATCTTCAGTTAACGTCAAGAGATAGTATTTATTTTAGCCCTCAGTATCAAAGACAAACTCTGTGCCATGGATGTTGAAGTTCTTCATTGGCAGGACTTGATGCCCAAACATTACTCATATAATTCCTTTATGAAACAGGAACCCAAATCAACAAGGAGAAGGAAGGATGAGATGAAAACACAATGGAATGAATCAAAAAGAGAGATGGATATCATAAGAAAGGATAGTAGCACTGGAAAATATTGTGAAGAGTAAGTTTAAGCTGTTCATTGTATAACCTATATGGGGCATTAAGTTTCAGATGGTGATTTCATTTATTTTCTCTTTGACCAAATATTTACTGAGTGCTTCCTGTGTGCCAGACACTGCAAGCAGTGAATAGAATCCAATAATGAACAATAAAGTTGAAGTCTCTAGTCTTAAGAAGCTTACATAACAGTGACAAACTCAGACAAAAATTTAAAATGGTTAACAATAATAAGTGCTAGAGAAATAGAGTGGATTGGCCAACAGGAAATAAAAGAGTGATAACAACAGGATTGGCCAGTTGAGGGAATTCTGAAAAAATAGCATGAAACTGAGACACAAATGTCCAAAAATCACACTTAAGATATGTGTGGATATGAAGTCAGAACATGCAGGATTTTTAAAGTCAGGAAAAGTGGCTTCAGTAATATCCTAATGTGATGGAAACATGAGAGGTTTTCAGAATAGCGAGCTGATCTATGTTGAGGTCCACAAAATGCACAATCTATGACTAAGCTTAAATATGCTTGCTTCTGGGGAGAGTTTTATCCTTGGGAACAGCTGAGGAACATGGAAGCAATTGAAAGAATGAGAAAGAGCCAGTACAAGAATACATGGCACTATTAACTTGACCACCACTAAAGATAACTACTTGTCACATCCATATGGAATATGCTATTCAACATTCTGTCCAGGAAATGCTGGGGGAAATCACTTCTCATCATGTCTCCATCATTTCCCAGTTCCCACTGGTCAAATGTCTCTCCTGGAGGACACTAGTCTCCCTGCAGTTCTGCATGTGCATTAAGAGATGTTGAGTGGATCCCCAAAGCACTGCAAAAATCAAGGGCAGAGGCTGAGAGGCTCCTGATATTATCTCTTAAGGTAGGTGTTGTTGCTGGACTGCACATGAATGATGTTTGTTAGAGCTGCCATAGCTGTGCTGGCCCAGGAATAGGTGAATCAAGAATATTTTGGGCTGAAGATACAGCTCAGTTGGTAGAGTGCTTGCCTTGGCATGCAGAAGGCCCTGGGTTCAATCCCAGAACAACCAAAAAAAAAGAATATTTCAAGTAGTGAATAAGGGAATCTGTGTTCATTTTTCAATGCATTTTGGTTCTTCAGTGGAAAATAGTTTGTTAGGACAAATCAAATGGAGGTAGAGGAGAGAATGTGGTAGTGAGTGGCTTTTTCAGTCATTTAAGCAAGATTTACTGGTGTCTTGGCTTGGAGTTCAAGTAGAAAAGTGGTACAAGTGAAGGCATAAAATACTGTCTTAGACATAGAATTGCTAGGAATTATATTGAATTAGAGGAGAAGACTGAAGTAGAAAAGAAAAGGAGGGTATTATGAGGGCTTCTCATAATTTCTCATAAGGGAAAGAGTCAGAGAGAGGATACCTAAATGTTGTCTAGATACTTGAGCTCTGCATGTGAGAAACAGAATCTAAATAGCCTAGTTACATGCAAAAGACCTGAACAGAGACTGCATCTGCTGCACAGGAGATAGGATTTGTAGTTCAAGCTTAGCCTCAAAATTAATCTGATAAAAACCACGGACACTTCGGATTATACTAACAGAATTCAGAATCTACATAACATTCATGTTGTCCAGGGAACAATCCCAAATCACTGGATATATGAAGAATGAAAAACGAGAACACATTCACATGTGGGGGGAGGGGGGGAAACAATTGACTACAAAATGTACAAAACTAACAAAGATTTTTAAATGACTACAATTAATAGTCTCAATAAATAAAAGCAAAATAAACTTTCAATGTCTAAAAATCACAGAAAAAATAATGAAAAATGAAATTTCAGCAAAAATAAAACAAGCAGAAGAACCAAATAAGATATATCCAGAATGGGGGAGAAAGAAATACCATAGAAGTGCTCCCATGAAAAATAATAATTTAACTCATTATGAATAAAATTATCCCAAGCTTCTGGAAATTGCCTTAAGGGTGTACACCAAAGAGAGAAATACACATTCAAGAAAATCTACTAAATTTCAGTAGGAACAATAAGAGGCTATGGTTTGTGAGATATGGATTCTCATTACTTACTTTTAGCATTGCATTATGAAAGTTCCGGCCCAGGCACATGTGGTCAAGAAAGTTGTCCCTTCCACAATAGCTCCCAGTATGCAGTGATGGTTTTCCATCACTGCATTCCTAGCCCTGGGTTAAAGAGCTACATCCCAGGCAGGTGCAACTGAGAAAAACAGGCCTCTTTCCTCCATGTACTCTACTTATATGCAGAAACTCTATTTCAAGAGCATCAGGGTTAAAATACAGGGATCCTGATTGTCCTGCCAAACTCATCCATAGGGTGAAAATTCCAGGTTAGAAAACAAGCAGAGAAAAACCATGGTTTGTCCTCAGTACTGTTCATAGAAAACCAGATCATAGGTCTTGACTCTGATGTTGTGCTGTAGGAGAGAAAAGAGAAAGGGGATCATGAGGACAAAAATCTTCACAGCTCTGCCCAAACACTTTAACTTTATTTGCTACAAAGTAGAGAACTCTGTTATAAGGATATTGTTTTTTAAAAATGGTGATATTGGTGAAAAATTAAAAAGATCCTGATAGCTCTGATATAAGCAAAGCAGTAGAGCAGAAGATTAATAAAGATGATAAAAAATAACCCTCGTTTGACAGTGAACAACTCTGGTGGGTGAGGAGGCTGTGTAAATGGGCAACACTGAATGCATTCTGGAGCAATCAGAGTAATACATAGTGCACATAAGAAAAAGTTCCTCAAGTCACACACAGAATCATCAACATCGTGCTGAATCCACATTGGCATAAGTGGTTGAAAGCAACCTCTTACTGAATACTGAACAGTAAGCTACTCTGACCCAAACCAACTCCCAGAAAGCCAGATTTAAAAATAAAAGTACACTCACCTCTTCAGTAAAGTGCAAGACAATCCTCTTTCATAAGTGAATAATAAGAGAGGAATCCTCCAGTATTCTAGATTCTAGTTGAACATAAAGGGGGAAAAATGTAGACTCCTTGAACAATGAAGAATTTTCAAGCCATACATTCATGGTACAAGGTAAAATTTTATCCTTACAGGAGGACTTAAATAAATCCTTTGAACAATAAGTGGCTTATGCTAATCCATGTGGAAATCCTAAGTAACCAGCCAGTCTAAACAACAATAACAAAAACCAGTGGAAAAATCTAAGACATCAGAGCCTGCACATCACAGGGGAGACAGACTTTGCAGAATTCATTCAATTTACCAAACAAATAAACAAGCAAACAATGACAGCCCCTGGGGAAATCAGTATCTAGTCACTATGATATATCATCTGAAATATATAAATTTATATATATATGCATATATATATATGCAGGATATATATATATATATATATATATGCAGGAGCCCTGTTTGGGGAGATGGCTTAAATTGCGGTTGACTATGGGCCATGGAGATTTGGGCATTGCCGCCTTCTGTAGTCTCACGGGACTTGGCCCGGGATCTCACGGGACTTGGCCCGGGATCTCGCGGGACTTGGCCTGGGATCTTGAGTGACTTGAGCCGAGATTGCTGATCGGGTCTGCGCCATTTTTTGGTGGTGTGTGTGGTGCGTGTTAGTCGTTGTTAGAGCCAGAGAGAAAAGTTATCAGAATAAAAAGCTGTTTGTTTCCAGTTTGCCTCTGAACTTCTTCCCGTGGCTTCATTACTCCAAGCGGCCATCGCTTCAGGCGGCAACATATATCTATACACACACACACACACACACACACACACACACACACATATGGCATATAAAGGAACAGGACAGTATGACCCACATACAAACGGAATAAAACAGACAATTGAAACTGTCCTTGAAGAAACCAGATGATGAACTTTGCAGACAAAAATGTCAAACACACTCTTACTAAAATCTTGAAAGAACTAAAAGAAATCAAAAGAACTAAAGGAAAACATGATGACAATATCTTATCAAACAAAAATGTCAATCAAGGTGTGGAAATTATTTAAAAGAATGAAGTAGGAATTTAACAATGACAAAATTCAATAACTGAAATAAAAATTTCAGTCAGGGTTTTTAGCAATTGGTTTGGACTGGAAATAGAAAGAACTATAAAACTTGAAAATATACCAAAAGATATTATGTGTCAGAAGAATACAGAGGAAAAAAATAATGAAGAAAACTAAACAGAGCATCAGCGGATTGTGGGGCTACATTAAGTACAGCAACATATATGTGATGTGCATGCCAGAGAGGAGAGAAAGACATAGAAAAAAAAAAAAAAAACTTGCAAAGATATAGTGGTCAAAAGCTTCTCAAATTTGGTGGGAAACTAATCTATGTACCAAAAAACTCAGAACTTCAAGTAGGACAAAGAAATTCAAACCCAGATGCTTATGTTCAAAATATTGAAAGCTAAATTCAAAGAAAGATCTTAAAGAGCTAAGGTAAAATGATACCATGTCCAAGGAAACAACAGTAAGAGAAACAGCTGACTTCTTATCAGAAAAACGAGGAAGGTCAAAGGACAAGGGTGACATGTGAAATGCTCAATTTCTGGTTGACCAAGAATTTTATCTTCAACAATACTAGATTTAAATAATGAAGGTGAAAAAAAAAAGATATGCTTATATAAAACGAGTGAATCTTTTTTAGGAGGCCTGTTTTACAACAAGTTCTAAAGGATTATTCAAGCTGCACCTGACAGAGCCACAGAGAGAGAGAGGGGAGAGGGAGGGAGGAAAGGAAGGAGGGAGAGAGAGAGAAAAAGAGAGAGAGAGGGAGGGAAAGAGAGAAACATGAAAGCAATTATGTAAGTAATACACAATGATGGTATAATTGCATTTTTAAAATCTTTTCTCTACTTGACTAATTTAGAAAACAATTGCTTAAAACATCATAATAATGAAATTACTTGACATAATGTAATATATTTGACAATAACACAACAAAGAAGGTGAGTGGAGGCAAATTGGTATTGCTGTTAAAAAAAAAAAAAAATACAACACATGGTAACCTTAAACCAGAAGTAGAAGAGAATCAACAAAGATGAAATAAAAAAGTTCAATATAAGAAGCACTAAATATATGCTTACACTCATTACTCCTCACCTTCTTTACTAGGCAATTATGTAATTATGTAAAAAATAACTACACCAATATATTGTTGGGTTCCTGACATACAAACATGTATAACAATAGGAGCACAAAAATTGGGAGAGAATGGAGCTATAATGAAGTAAAATTCCTATATTTCACTGGAAAAATCAATATAAACTGAAGTAGATTGGGATAACTTAGGATGTACATTGTAAATCTAGAACATCTATTAAGAAAATGACTCAAATATATTTTAATATGTCATTACAGGATTTCCAATGTTGCACTACAAACCTATCCACTTAATACAAAGCAAAGCAATAAGTAGGAAGGAGATGTGGGAGGATAATAGAAGACATAGAAAACTGAAAGCAGAACTACAGCTTTAAAATTAACCAAATCAGAAAATAATAACATTAAGGATGAATGGTCTATTCAAAAGGCAGATATTTAGAAACTGAATAAAACTATATGATGTTTATAAAGACAATAATTTGAAAATAAGATGAAAAATTATAATGTGTAAATTACTGTAAAACAACTAAAGTTGATGTGAGATTGATTTTTAAATGTTTTTCTTTAGACAAAGAATAACATTTTTCAATGATAATATGAAATACTACAAGCCAACTATATATGACATCCGTATCCAACAACACCTGAAAGCACAAGAATACACATTTTTCAAGTGTGTAATTTTCAAGAATACCCACTTATATAATCCAGAATTAACCCAACGCTTAATCCACAGAACAAGACTCAGTAAGTTTAAACACACAGAAGTCATATAAAGTGCGTTTATCAACCACAATGAGTTAAGTTAGAAATCAGTAATAGAAAGGTTCGTAAATTGCAAACAAGTAGAAGTTAACCAGCCCACTAATAAATTAAAGAACAGCTCAAAAGTAAAATTAGAAAATTCTTTAGATGAGTGAAAATGAAAATGAAGCAAGACACATCCTAGGGGATACAGCTAAAGGAATTTTTAGACAAAAAACATGTAACTCTAAATGCTTGTATTAAATAGAGAGAAGATCCCTCATCAATAAATTACCTCTCTTCTTGGAGACACTAAATCAGGAAAAGCAAAATAAACCTAAGGAAAGCAGAAGAATCAAGATAATACTCACAGGAATGGAAATTCATGAAATAGAGAAAATAGGATGTAAAACAACAAAGAAAAATGCATGAAAAATAAAGTTGGTTCTTTGGAAAACTTCACAAAATTGGCTGGCATTTAGCTATATTGATTTTAAAAAAATGAGAGAGAGAGAGAGAGAGAGAGAAGACAAACTATTACATTAAAAAAAAGAATATTAACAGTGACATTATAGAAATAAAACAGATTAGTTGGGTGCAGTGGTGAACACATGTAATCCTAGTGCGTTGGGAGGCTGAGGCAGGAGGATCACAAGTTCAAGGCCAGCCTCAGCAACTTAGACTGTATCTCAAAATAAAAAATAAAAAAGGGCTGGGGATGTGGTTAAGTGCCCAGTATTCAATTCCTAGGACAAAAAAGAAAAATGATTAAACAGACTAAAAGGAAATATGATGAGCAATTATATACCATGTTTAAAATTCTGATAAAATGAAAACATTCTTTTAAAGATTAAAATTACTTGAATGGCTTATGAAGAAATGGAAAATATGAACAAGTAAATATCAAGTAAAGAGATGAAATTAGTCATTTTTAAACTTCCCATAAAGAAAGGCCAGGTTCAAATGACTTACTGGTGAATTCTACCAAACATTCAAAGAAGAATTAATATCAATACTTCACGGACTCTTTTAAAAAATCAGACAAATAGGGAACACTTCTCAATTCACTTTATGAAACTAATACTGTCCTGATATTCAAACTACACAAAACATCTCAAACAATAGACATAAGATCTCTAGAGTGCTATATTGATATCAAACAAAACAGATTTCAACACAAAATATAGTACCTGAGATAAAGAAATATACATCTTATTAGAAAAGTATCAATTCACAAATGTATAAGCACCCAAGAATAGCCTCAAAATAGATGAAAAACACTGACAGATGAAAGGAATAGACAATTCAACCACTATAGCTTCAGATTTTTAACACCAGTCTCTAAGTAGTTAAGTAAAACATGAAAGCAAAATCAACAAAAACATAAAATACCTGGTTAGTAAAACAATGAATTAGACCATTGACACTTTACAGATCATTAAATTGAACAATAGTAAAAGAGTTAATTGATCTAAATGTATCATACTTAAGATATAAACCAAGTTTCTTTAATATTAAGCAGATTGAAATGATTCATTTTTTCTGATCAAATAAGAATTAAATGAAAAATAAAATATAACCCAAAGCACCACAAATATTTGTATGTTAAGCATAACGCTTCTAATATTTGAATGCAATAAGAAATACCATGTGAAATTGGACAATGTTTAAACTGAATGGTAAGGTAGATACAGCATAACAAAAGGAGTGGGATGCCCCCAAAATAGTACATGAAAGAAAATGTATAGACTTAGATGCCTTCATTAGAAAAGAAAGGCCATAAATCCAGAATCAAAAGTTACACATTTACAAATAGATGAAGAAGAACAACTGAAAGTAAGAGAAATGAAAGAGAAACAGGAAATAAACAAAAAAGGTCAATGATATCATTGACTGATCATTTGGAAAGCAATTATTAAAATGTATGATAATCCTCTAGTCAGCAGAACAATAGGAAAAAGAAAAAAAGGATGAATGCACAAAACACCAATGTCAGAAACAGAAAAGGAGGAATAGAGATATAAACTCCAGAAAGTGAATGGACAAAAAAGAGGAAAAAATTATGCCAATAAATTTGACAACTTCTATAAATCAAATGAAATAATTAAAGACACAAAGGGACCTGAAGGAACTCCTGGACGGGGACAATTATGTTTCATGTCCTGGTTACAGTGGTTACATTAAGGCATATATTTGTCACAACTTAGAGACTTGTGCATAAAATAATGCTGAATTTAATTGCGTGCAAAAAAAGCCTCTCAATAAAATTAACAGAAAAATCTGCCAAAATCCTAGCAAATCCAATAATAAATAAATAAAAGATAAAAAGCAGCAAGGCACGGTGGTGCATGCCTGTAATCCTAGAGGCTCTTGAGGCTGAGATAGGAGGATCACAAATTCAAAGCCAGCTTCAACAACAGCCAGGCGCTAAGCAACTCAGTGAGACCCTGTCTCTAAATTAAATACAAAATAGGACTGAAGATGTGGCTCAGTGGGCAAGTGCCCCTGAGTTCAATCCCCAGTACCACCCAAAAAGGTGCAAAATTCTGAATTTATTATCATATCTTTTGAGTGTATTTTTAAAAATCTGTATATTCCACTCAATTGTTTTCCAATTTCTGTTGTTTTTAACATTTCTGTCTCTCTGTCTCTGTTTCTCTTTCTGTCCACACACATACCTGCGCATATGCATATCAAAAAAACTTGTCATTTGAACCATTTTAAGTGTATAATAGAATGGCATGAATTACATTCACAAATATGCAACCATGACCATTATCTAATTAATAATAGAATCACAATTCATTCATTAAAAAACAGAGTTACAAATAGGAGACACCTATTCAACAAAACAAAATAAAATTCAGGTGAATTAGAGTGAATAAATAAATAACATTTAATATAATAGCATTTAATATATTTAATTTATTGTTTTAATAAGGTATAACTTCATAATATAATCACTTAATAACTAAAGTAAAAGAAAATATGGGGTCTGTTTGATCAAAATGCTGAAATTCATAAAGATTTTAAAAATAAACTAAGAAAAACTGATGGTTTAACTGTATTAAATAAAGCATTTTTGAACATTAACAACATTAGACAAAATTAAAGAAATATAAAAAATTTCTGAAAAAAAATATTAGTTGAAAATAGTAGATAGTCAAGCGTGGTGGTGCTTGCCTATAATCCTAGTGACTCAGGAGGCTGAGACAGGAGAATCACAAGTTCCACGCCAGCCTCAGCAACTTAGTGACACCCTCTCTCAAAATAAAAAGGTTGAAATGTAAAAAAAGAAAAAAAACAAAACAAAAAAACCTCTATATTTAATCTCCAGGGCCAACAAAAGCAAAATGATAACAACATTTTCAGTGTTTTACTTCTTAATCAAAAGAAATGAGATTTAAAAGAGAAGATTTTATGTATCAAATTATTAAAGATTTATGAAATAATAATGCTTGGACAGGGATCCCACATTGCCCCTTATTCCCTTAAAAGTAAGGGTGCAAATAATGCCTGCTTAAGAGTAGTTTGAAACTATGTTGTGATTATGCACAAATGTCTACTACATTTACTTTAATAATTACACTTGTAAAAACTATCCTAACAATAACTTGACAGGTGTTGCTAATGACAAATTTGAAATTTGAATTAGTAATGGAATGATTAAATTGTATTTGGGGCAACTATTCAAAGAAATCTCATAAGAAATCAGATTTCTAAATGTTGTTTCAAACTATGGGACATGTGTGTAAAACTATTTTAGATGAAGAAAGCATATTTCTAACGAAATAATCTACTCAATTAATGAGAAATATACAAAAGAATTTTGTTAGCTGAACTTATTTAATTGGCTTGTCAAATAACTCAATATGACTACTTCCTCTGTGTCAGTCACTAAATTCCCACACTCTGAGTGTGCTCAGTTCTACTCTGACTAGTTGAACCATTTGCTTACCAAGAGTGAGTTACATTAAAGGTGCAAGAACCTCTTCATGCCACTTGAACTTATTATCATAATTAAGTAATTTAATTAAATGTTATATATACAGAATTACAAGGAAAAAATTTATTTTGCAAAAACAAAAGCAGATGGAAAGTTTAAATAAAGGTGGATTTTGAAAAATAAATTGCTATGGAATTATGAACAGGTGAAACAATGTTAAAAGGTGTGGGTAATATAA
Source organism: Tamias sibiricus (assembly GCA_025594165.1). NCBI lineage: Eukaryota > Metazoa > Chordata > Mammalia > Rodentia > Sciuridae > Tamias > Tamias sibiricus. The sequence goes on from CM046660.1 coordinate 128,579,505, forward strand.
AAATATTTAATTCTTAGATGACATGCATATTTAGGTTTTCATAGCACGTTTAAGAAACCAATGTTTGAAATGCTTAAACTGCTTGAAATGGTAGGGTACAAAGGAAAGAAGATATGAAAATCCCTTCAAGAATGAGCATTCATAAGAAAAACTCTGGTCCCATGCCAAGATGTTATCAAATGCTTATGCATCATTTCTTTGCTTTCAGTTAAAATAAATGGTTTTGGGTACATTCATGTCATTTTCCATGACTGTCACTCTTGCTGACTTTGTCAGTGATCACACCATCAATTGGTCCTGCTCACTCTTCATCAATATCCGATGTGAATTGATTACTGAATAACTAGAGGGATCTTTGGTGTCTTATTGCTATGTATGACACAGGAACCATGACAAAGCCTGGTGATACTGCAGCTTTCAGGAAGAACTGAGGTCAAATTTGTTTGTCTGCCAATCTAGTGGAATAGAGATTAAAAGTGATAAGTGAAGAACAGTTACCAAAAATTGAGGAAAGCAATAGTTTTTTTTTTGCACATCAGCATGTGTGGTATAAAAGAATGTAAATAAATAGGCTAAATGTTGAGTAGTTATCTCAAAGTAGTGGGATTTTGATTGATGTTTGTATATCTTTCCACAACTAACACTCATTGCTTTTATAATAAGAAAAAAATCAATCTTTCATAAAAAAGACAATGACTTGATTAGAAACATTATACTGAATGAAATTCAGGTACTCAAGCTATAAAGAAAAGTCATAATAAAGATATACATTTGACATTATTTTTTCATCTCTGGTGTGACTGTTTATGGGTGCATGTACAAAATGGGAGGGGAAGCTCAAAGAAACAAAGCAAGTCAGAATCAGCCACTCAACAGGAGGACTTTGGGGTGGCCTTTTCACAGTACTCTACAAATGGAGAAGTAATTCTTCCTTTGTGAAGAACCGTTGGCTCATTAACAAGAATTAGTTCTTGGCACATAATCATTCCCAGAAGATGGAATATGTCCACCTCCTTAAATTCACATAAGCTACCCAGAAACTCATGAGTTCCTGGAATTTTTATTAAAATTTTCATATAAACAAGCCATCATTTTGAGATTATAGTTCCTGGTAATGATCTCCATGGATGCAATCAAAATATGCATTTGGATAAGAAAATAGACAATGAAAAAATATGAGGAAGACATTTTCTTAAAGATAGATTTTTATTGAAATGCTTATTTTTTCTTTACTCATTCACATTGGGTGTTACAGCACCATTAGTAAATTGTTATTTTTATGAGACTGTTTCACTCAGGAAATTTCTTAATTCATTACATTTTATTAGATCAGCAGTAATGAACCAAAAACAATATCATTTATTTTTATTACTACTGTAGGTTAAATCACAATGATTTATATAGCCAGATTGAAGCAATGACTGTGTAATTACTCTGTTATTGTCAACGATATATTTTTCTTAAATAAGGCACTTTAACCACATTTAAAGTCAATAAATATAGAAATTTGTAAGTGAAAATAGTGAACTACTCGCCCACCCTTTTCTACTCAAGGTACCATGTAGATCTATTCCAGGTGGTGAACATGGGGGAGTCAAGAAAATGGGCAAAACATTGATATTAATGAAGTGACAATGATGAGCATTTTACAGTCAAGACACATGGCTTTAGAATGTCATTCTTACTATCACAAACATAAGGGGGCTAATTCCCTTAAACAGAAACCAAACATAACCATTCCATACAGTCGATTTGGGGGATGTTTCTTCTCTTTGCATGAAAAGGAATATTTTTTTCTGTGATCATTTTCCTTTTAGTGTCTTAAAATTCCAAAAGTTAAAGCATTGTTGGTAAATGTTTCCTCCATCATCTTCTGAACCTTATGTCACTTCCATTAGTCCTGTCTTTAGCAGAAGTGAAAAATAGCTGCTGGAACACCTGTATCATAATCTTGAAACCACTTGAAGACTTATCAGGAACCATTTTCTTTTTCTAAGGAAATAACCTTCATTTAAATAAATGCTAAAGCGTTGAGCTAACAAATTTTCTGTTGCTTGTTCTATTTTGTTTTGGTAATGGTGCATTAATATTTGTGGTTACAATGAGAACATTGCCTTCAAAATATCCAGAGGAAAAACAATTAGGGGTCTACCATCCATTACCTACTATCTGATATCCAATTAATATTAAAAGCCAAAAGAATTTCATAACTTATTTAGCAGCAAAACCTAACCATAACAGTCATGTGGGCATCTCAAGTCTGTATTCTAGTTCACCTGATCATTTGACTACATTGTTGAAGTTGTATGTTCTTGGTTAACAGTGTAATGTAATTTTCTGTGAAAGTTCCCTCATATGTAGTCAGTTTTCCATATTGCTTTCTCTAGGGTTGAAAAAAAAATTCTATTCTGTGGCACATCTGGGCAAAGCATTTTGAATAAGAGATAGTGAATTGTCTGTCTTTGAAAATTGTCTGTGGTTTGAAAATATGAATGAGGAGTAGAATTTTATGCCAAGATATTCCCCTGGTTTGATTTTTAAATATTTCTTTGTGAATTTCCTAATGTTTTCCCCTACCTTCTGTGGTTAACTCAAAATCCTAATAAACTTGAGATGTAGCTCAGTGGTAAAGCCCTGGGTTCAGTTTCCCAGCACTGAAAACAAAATTTCACTGATACGGGGATGGCTTGGATGCTTCACATTCAGAGGGTGCAGCAGATGGCCTTATCAGTGACTTTTGGGTAAAATAACCAGAAATATTTTGTCAGAATAATTTTAGAAACACAGGGGTCAACTTAATCAAAAGGTAAATAAATGTTTTGCATTTAGAAAGTCGCCAGCAGCATGGCTCCTTCTGATTGAACCCAGCGCCTGCCTTAAGCGTGCTAGTCAAGTGTTTACCACTGAGCTGCAGTCCCAGCCCAGCATAGCTTCTTAAGGTGTGAAAAAGGCTCCTAACCAGGCTCTTAGTGTATTCTGGGCACTCACCACTCTCCCAGAATGCTCTGGCCTGGCTATGAATATAAATTAGAAGTATAATTTATTCATATAATTATATAATTTTGACATTGGGCAGTTTTTTATCATGGACCAATTTTATGTTCCAGACTATGATGAATTACATAGGTCCTAAAGTTTCTCTCTATGTACAGAAGACATGACGTATTGGAAATAGCAGCTGTTCTTACCTATAAGTGAAGGCTTACTAAAGCATATTCCATGACCACTAATTTAGGGCATTTTGAGTGAAAACAACTACAAAGAAATTTCTATCTCTTTTGTTCTCTTTCCCAAATTCTAGCTCTTGGCTTCAGTTTTCCTAGAGCTTTTTTAAGTGAAAATGATTTCAGTTTATTTCTAGCAGTGTGAATATGACATCAGACTAACAAATATATGCATTGTCACACCAAATGGGCACACAAGAACCTGAAGACAGAAAGTGTACTCAGACTGTGATGAATGATTCACTTTCTAACAAAAACATGGATTCCACTTCCAAGGAAAAGAAGAAAATAAAAGCTAAACAATTTGAATTTTTTCCTTTTTCACTTGTTGTTGTATATGCTGCATCAGAATATAATTTAGAAGTATAATTTATTCAAAACTCTATCTTCCTGGAAATTACTGAATGGTGGTTGTTGATAGCAGCAATGGTCCTCTCTCCTATGTCATATTCCCCTCTTCTTTTCCCTGCTTTAAGTGTGAGTGAGGGAACATATCGTCTTTTAAATTTTCATTTATTTAAATTTATGACAGTAGTCCTTAGTTTCTTCAAGCTCCATGGTCTTCAGTAAATTCTCTTTTTTGCACTAGTTTTAAAGGTATGCTTTCATTCCCTTGTGAATTTTTCTCTTTCAATTTACTCTTTTAAAAAATTTTAAGCTTTTTTTATTGAACTTAATGAATGCAACAAGTGATGACTACACCATCTGTCAGAAATCCATGGATTTACAACCGTAAATTTCAGTTCAACTAAGAAAAAAGATGCTAAAGAAACCTAATTCAGACAGATTCGATTAACAAATTCAGGCATGTGCTGATAAAACCACAGTGCTCAGATCATTTAATTATAGTAGTAGATTGAATTAAAAATATTATAAAACCAAAGTTACATTTTTAGAAATTACTTCCATTTTTCTATAAGAACATTTCTCTTTCATTTCCCCCCTTGTTTCTTATGAAGTACTGAAAGCATCGAATAGGCTTTTGCTCTTTGAATTTATCAGGCCTGGGCATATTTTACTTAAATAAACTACTGTTGATGATTTTAAGTCTTTAAGATGTCCTAACTTGAATTCAGACAAAACAAAGTAAGAAAGAAAAAAGAATCAAAACACCATATATTCCCTTACTCACACTTACCACAAGGAAAAAAGGGAGAATATGACACAAACAGGAGAGAGGACAAACCATTGCTATCCACAACCACCAGCCAGTATTTTCCATGAAGGTAGATTTTCATATGTACCATACTTTCTAATTATATCCTGATGCAGCATACACAAGTGGAAAGGAAATTTTTAAATTGCTTTGGTGTTCTTTTTTATTCTATTTTTTTAAGGAATTATGTTTTTGTTAAAATAGTGAATGATTCATCATGGCCCAAGTACACTATTGGTTTTCAGGTTCTTGCGTGTTTATTTGGTGTGACAATGCATATATTTGTTAGCTTGCTGTCTATTCAAAGCAGAGGTTCCCAGGAGACAAACAACGTTCCTTGTTTTTTTACTCTTTTTTGCTCTTTAGCTTTTACCTCTCTTTGCTTAGGTATCACAGAAAAAGTGAATCCATGTTTAACATATTGGGGAGCAGATCTTTATTTAGGGAGCTCCACCAGCAAACATCACATTCAGCCAGTACAGTTGTTGACATTAAATCTAAATAGAGCATTGTATGGTCTCTTAGGGAACTCCCATTATTTTCTATGGAAAACAACTTTTATTGAGTTGGCAAAGTTTTTGATACAATTCAAGTCTGCAATACAACCTAAAGCCTTGAAAGCACTAATAAGCATAAAAGCAAACTTAGGGAAATTCAAAAACCAAGTAGTATATAAAGATAATAATAGTATAAGCTGATAAAAGTGAATATCACAAGTGGCAAATTTTATAACATTTGAGTTGTGTTCCTTAGAAAATTATACACATGCTCTAAAGTGGATAAATGTGCAAAATTTCAGAAAGAAAAATTCCAATCCAACCTTTTAAAAAGTTATTCAAGATGTTAATGATTTGTAGTATAAGTTGTGTTTTTTTTTTTTCCCTTGTAAAAATGAGTATTATTTCAAACTGAATGCGGTTCATGTGTGTAGAATAGAGTGACAGTAAAAACGTTAAGAAACAAGTAGAGTGAAAGGCAAAGGGCAAAAAGCTTTATTCAACTGAATCAGCAGAATATAGGACGTTTTCAAAGTTAAAATTCAGAAAGACTTTGGTCCAATTTCTCTATTTCTTCTTAAGGCCACAGTATTCTGTTATCCTGAACTTAAAATGAGCTAATGGACAGGACCTCCCATTTTCTTCAATTCCTTGCCTGGAGAATGTGCTACAGAAGTACTTTCCTTCACTGAAATCTATGATGGGTTACAGAGGAAATAAAAATATTGCCCTATTGCCTGTGGAGAAAGGAAGCAGCATTTTAGAACCAAGGCAGAGGTCAGCATTTGTTTGTGCTCAAACTTGATGTCACCATTCTGAGTGGCTTTCGATTGAACAGTCTATCCCTGTTCAGCCCAGCTCACAAAGAAAACATCTTATTTTTGATATATTCCATCTGAGGAGACAGAAGCTACCATTAACCTATTATAAAAGCCACTAGCATACCTAGATATTAAAAGAACAAATTTAAAGAAAACAGTGAATTAAGTGGCAAGTTCCATAGGACTGTGTGTTTCTGCCCCCATCATATAGCTGGAAATACTAAACTTTGGGCTTTGTGAAAGCATCCCTAGATTCATAAAATGTGCCTCTGGATAAGTTTTATAAACAAATAAAAAAAGAAAAGGGAAAAAAAAGAGTTGAAAATTAAACCTTATCTGTTTTTGTGTGTTACTCTGGGGGTTCAGTCCCATGTTCAACTTACTTAATATTTACAAAGCCTAGGAAGATGGGGTTTAAAATGGTCCTTCCAGTTTCTTTTATTTTCACTCATTTTTCCATCTTCTATGAATCTGAAATCATTGGTCTTTTTTCTGTTATTGAATGTAGTCACACTTTATGATGGCCTTGGCACCTACTCAGTATTGTTTCTGGAAAAATTTTATCCTTTTCTTTCTTGGAGTAACTCTGAGTACAATACCAAAACTCAGTTTGTCCTTGCAAGTCTGGACTGGATGTTCACATTTTCCCTCTATTTTTCCATAAGTGGCATTAATTACCATTTATTGTAGTTACCTTTGGGGACATTTTTAATCACCTCACCATATTGAAAAGAAGATGAGAGCAGAAAACAAGGGAATTCTATTTACCATTATATGCTAGGCATTCAGTGTCTGTTTAACAAATTTTAATTAATGGATTGTTATCATTTACATACGGTGTCTTACAAAATCTCACATGTGAGACAATGCAAAAAGGTTTGGAGGAGCAATGATTGGGTTATAGCCTTAATCAAATTAGTAAATTAATCCTGATGGGATTAATTGAGTGATAATTGGAGACAGGTAGAGTGTGGCTGGAGGTAGTGTTTCATTGGGGGTGTTGCATTTGGTTATATATTTTGTATCTGGCAAGCAGAGTCTTTCTCTTTGCCTTCTGATCATCATGTGAGCTTTCTGCCACATTTTTCTGCTATGTTGTTCAACCTCACCTCGAGCCCTGAGGAATGGAACCAGATGTCTATAGAGTGAGACCTCTGAAACCATGAGCCCTCAAACAAACTTTTCTTCCTCCACAGTTGTTCTGGTCTGGTCTTTTACTCACAGCAGCAATAACGCTGACTAAAACATGGATATACTAACGTTTTCTGTCACTAAAGTAAGTTGAATTTTGTGAAAAATAGTTTTAAGTTTCAGAAATTTATACATGATAATGGTACGCTGATTTTTGCCTAAAGTTTTTATTGAAAATAATATTAATAGCAAGGATGATACAAATAGCTACTACTAGCATTTATTGAATTTCTACTATGACTGGATACTATGTTGAGAGTTTTCATATATATTATTTCATCCAATCTTTATAATGATTCAACAAAGTGGACATTTGATTTCTCATTTTGAAAATGAGAAAATGAGATTTAGAGTAATTTTTGTAATGTAATAATAGGAAAACTAAGAATTTAAATCCAGATCTGTTTTAGTGATCATCTAAATCACCATATTATGTGGCTTATGCAGATAGGTATGGATATTAATTTATACTTAAAATATTTGATTAGTATCTATATTTTACTTTATTGTTAAATTATGTGGTAGCTAACTGTGAGAGAAAATTAAGAAAAGGGATAGCTATTTTTTTAAAATGCTTACTATTTGACTCTAAATATTTATTAAATGACTTTACAAACAACCCTAGATATAGGTATATATCCTACTGTCAGGAGTCCTCAATAATACTTTATAATCTTTGCTTTCTCACATTTTACAATGTCAAATTTCCAGCTTCTCGTGGTTTTCATTACCTCTACTTGATGATTCTAATTACTGTGTTATAAAATTCCAAAACATTATCATCATACAATCATATTGTTGCTGGGGCTTAGTGAAAAACAAATTGTTTTAAAAAATAATACTACATTATTTAATCTCTGTGTTATAGTTTGGATGTGAGGTGTCCCCCAAAATTCATGTGTAAAACAATGCAAGAAGACTTAGAGGAGAAATGATTGGGGTATGAAAGCCTTATCCCAATCAGTGAGTTAATCCCCCAGTGGGACTAACTGAGTGGTAACTGGGAGGTAGGTTGTGGCTGGAGGAAGTGAGGCATTGGGGGCTTGGCTCTGGGGTATATATTTGTGTCTGGTGAGTGGAGTCTCTCTCCCTGCTTTCTGATCATCATGTGAGCTGCTTCCCTCTGCCACACTCTTCTGCCATCATGTTCTGCCTCATCCTGAACCTTGGAATTTGGCCAGCTGTCTAGAGACTGAGACCTCGCAAATAAACTTATCCTTCTCTACAGTTGTTCTAGTTGGGTCTTTTAGTTACAGAAGCAAAAAAGCTGATGAGAACACTCTGTATTTTTGAGGTACGTATAATATTGTCACCATATTATCCTCCTGTATTGATGAAGAAATTGAGGCTTATTATAATTAAGTAATTAGTAAGTGGAAGGAATATGAATCCAAGCTGTTTGAATCCAGGGGTGGTGATGTTCAAGTTCCAGTGATTCTTGCTAAGCAAACAACTAGATACAATTCCTCTCTTTCCTGTCTGCCTTTTATCTCCTTGTGTAGTTCAGACAGAAAGGAAATCTCCTTTCTTTCTTCCTTAGTCTGTTAGTTCAGAACATTTTCTATATGAAAAGATTTATGCACAATTCCTAAGTACTCTAAAATACCTCTCTGTATAACACAAGAGGTGACTTATCTGAATCTGAATTATCAGTAAGTTCTAATTTAATTTTGTTTCAGGAAAGATTTCTTAAGTTTCACCCTGTTCTTTTTTACATAATTTTACACAAATATGATTGAAACAGTTACATAAAAGAGCACACATCTAATATTGCACATTAAAATATATTTTCAATATTTAGCAACAAATCCTCTCAGTGAATTAACCACAAAATTTACCATTTCTGTACTCATTGCCATGATTTGGTGGTAGCATGTGATCTGACTTGGAGTAGGTAATATGTGATAAATTGCTTAGCAAATAAGAAATTAGGACCTTTGGCCTGTTGAATTAGGCGAGGCCTCCTCTAAATTGAAGAGAGAGAGTTTGCGACATGCAATGCGAGAAACGGAGTGCTCAGTCCTAGGTCTAACTTCTTCCTTACTATTATGTCTGAAAACGCCAAGTTCTTTCCTTGATGGCCTGTGCTGCTTGGGGATTAGATACTCTAGCCCACACACTGAGCTCATGGTCCTTTGGAAGACTTCTTGGTATTTTCAAAATACTTCTGGACATTGCCTTCCACTTAAGAGTCATCACTGACTGTTTCAGCAGTTTACCAACCATCTGAAATCATTTGAGATTGGGGACTTGCCAGATAAATGTCATAGAGACAATTAAAGGCATACCTGTTCATGAATATTTTGCTCTATCAAGGATGGGGAAATCATTAAAAATATTCTTAGTTGCCATCATGTGACTACTTGGCCATAATGATAAGTAATGAGGTACTACAATGTTTGGTAGAATCCTGTGAAAAATTACTTTATGATTGAAAGTAGAAGTCAGTACAGTATGAAAACTTCAATGGCACATTTATAGTTTTTAAAATTGTATTAACAAATATGTGCATCCATAACGTCTGCTCACTATATAGTCTCACACATTCCTTTAAAAAAAAAAAAAAAGGTTTCTCTTACTTTAGAGATACTTATACTAAATGGATAAAAGAGATATTCTTCAAAGAATCAATGGACTAATGAGCCAATTCTAGACTAATTTGGTACCATCTCCAGTCTCCAGAAAGCACTGTCTTTTCAGAGAATGACAATGACAGTGCATACACATTCTGGAGAGATCTGAAACTAAATAGCCACATCTGCTTACTAGTTTCTCAAGGAAAGATGATCAGTAGTCCTTGGAGAGAGACAGTTTTACATGCCACCTTTGATTTTGCAGTCTTGAATTGCTCATCTGTAAAGCACTTTTGTTGACTGAAGGATCTGTGAGTCAGAATGAACAAAGACATATTCACTTTATAGCAGATATGTGGATACACACTTCAGTCTAGGTGTCAAAGCTCAGCAGATATTTTTATAAAAGGAATATCTCACTTGCCAAGAGTGACACTTGAAAACTAGCTTCACTTAGCATCTCTGAGTCTCATGAAGATTACACAGCAGCAGCCAAAATGCTATTGAAGGCATAAGAGGAAATAAACAATTTATCACTTGATGTTTTCACTCTGACTAATAGAATGCATGTTAAATTACACAAGGTATCAGTTGTGCATATATTGTCAGCCATTAATTAACCAACATCTTGTTTATAAGGGTGTTTTGTTTACTTTTGTCATTTTATTTTATTTTTATATTGGGGATTGAACCCAGGGACAGTTAACCACTGAGCCACATTCCCAGCCCCTCCCCCCCTTTTTTTAATGTTTTATTTTGGGACAGAGTCTTGTGAAGTTGCTGAGGCCCTTGCTAAATTACTGAGTCTGACTTTCAACACATGATCCTCCTGTTTCAGGCTCATGAGCCTCTAGGAATAGTCATGTGCCATCATGCGTAGCTATAAGGGTGTTTATTAACATCTGTTCTATTAATCTATTTATAAATAGTTGCTCTGATACTTTCTGTATAATCTAATAGAGGTGGAAATCACTTGGATGTGCTTAAGTTTTTCAGTTTTTTGTTCAATCTTTGTCTTTGAAATATAAATACTTACATTTTCATCCTAGGCTGCTCGAAACCTGGTAGCTACTCTGTATTAATAAAATAATTGTAAAGATCAAGGATTTCCTGAGTCTTCAGTTTTTCTAGTCACATCTGGTTTTGGTTCCTTGCGTCCACCTGGAGCTTAATTTCTGCAGTTGGTCTCTTACGGCACTTTGTTTCTTATCCAAAGGTCTGTACTGTGGCAGTTTCCCCAATCAGTTAGGAAAATGAGAATACAGAAGGACTAGGGTTTTACTCATATTAGACCAGGGTTCTATGACAGTATCATACCACAAAAAAATGGAAACTAAATCCTAGACACACCTGTTCTTAATAATTCCTTAAACTTTCCTGCTAGTTGCTCTTCAGACAGCCCTAGACATCTACAGAGTTCCTGAAGCCTTGCTCACCCTCCTTTAAACAACCCTGTCAATCGTATCATGCAGCCAGTTGACTGAACAAGCAAAACTCAAAGAGACATAAAGAAACAAAATTTTTTCTGTTCTCCCATTGTCGACTCCCACCCTACTGCTCACTCAAACCCTCTCTATGGGGTAGTTTTCTGTTCCTGAGTGAATTCTAACAGAAATCCCATGGAGTTTTATGATCACTTTCATATCATAACCATTTGTGTGTGTGTGTGTGTGTGTGTTTGGTGTTAGGGATTGAACCGAGGGCCTTGTACATGCGAGGCAAGCACTCTACCAATTGAGTTATATCTCCAGCCCAATAACCATTTTTAAATCACAAAACACAGACAATTCAGAAATCAAAAATTTTGTACTTTTAGCTCATGTTAAAGTAAATGTTCCCAAGCCCATTTGAGAATCTACGGAGGGCAGAAGGCTGGGAGCTGAGCCCTGTTTTGACCCCCCCACACACACTTCAGTCCTGTCCCCTTCCTTCATGGTGAACTGCTCCACCTCCTCCAGTGTTGAAAGTGGATGAGGGCAGCAGAGACTGGCCATGATTGGATCCCAGGTAATTTGGCATTAGTTTCCTCTAGCAGAGCAGATGGTTTAAATTTGTACAGTTTCTTTCTTTCATGTGATATTCACAAGTTCTTTGGAGGATCATTCAGTTCTGGATACTTCTGATCTATTTCATTTCTGTAATTCAGGCAAAGGATTTGCCCAGCTTACTATTCCCTGCAAATCCCCATTTTCCTGTGTACCACTCCACATGAGCTCTTTCTGTCTCCCTCCCACCAAGTGCTGCACTTAGGAGGAGTCCATTTAACTTGAGGACAAGCTGTCTTTCTGCCTTGATGCTCACTCACACGCACTGATGGGAAGCCCTGGCTCATCCACGATCTTCAGGCATTCCCAGCAGAGCTGCCATTTCCCGCTGCACCATGCATCAGAGACACCAGTCAGCCAATTCTTGCCCCTTCAGGAAGGCTTTTCAGGGAAGGTCCTGAGACCCTAGCCAAGCTCCTTGAAGAGGCATTTTGAAAGCCTTCTCACTTAGCTTATGGTGTTGGAGAGGCCATTCTCTCTTCTATAATAATGGAGTGGTAGACAGGAATGCACACCACTGTATTTCAAGAACCTTCCTTCCAATTTCCAACCTCATTCTTTCTACTAATTTAACATTGTTTGAAGACTAGAATTGGGATTCAGTGGACAGAGCTCATTCTTACTCAGAACTACCTCCCTTGGAGGCCTTAGTTAGGGATGGAGCATCTCATTTTGAATTTAGATATTGATGCTACCTATTGTTGGGCCTCAACCAAAATTAAGACAAATATTGTTCCATTTTATCACCATGTTATATTGAAAAGCAAGATCTGGTTCTCTCCCTATGAGGATTCTATAGTCATATTTTGAAATAAAACTTACTCTAGCTGCAATAACATAGTGATTCTGCACTTTCTGATGATAGTGTTATACCTGGTGCCACTCTTAGGTCCAGGGTGTACTTGAAATCACCTAAAGTACCAAGATCTCTCCACAGGCCTGTGGTGTACATAAAGATATGCATAAATGTGAATATTTTCTGACCTTCTTGGTCTTGCTGCTCAGTAAGAGATGATCTGCTCTTACTGGGGGGGCATGCGCACACACACAAACTCCAGCACATGGAATGTTAGAACATATTAAGTGGCTTGAGGATGTTTTCCCTCCCAAATTTGAGGGGGATGTCTCTTTTAAATGGTTCTAGACACACAAAGCTGGCTTCAGAAATAAAAATGAAATGAAACATCTATGAATTGGAAACAATATTATTTTCTTCTCTGGGTTGTTGTCAGAGTTAAATATACATGGGTGAATGACTTGCACTGTGTTTTTTAAGTAATGAGTATTTATTAAACGTTAGGTATTATTTCCATTAGCATTACTGAAATGATTATCATTAATGATGATGTTTACATCTACATCCACAAAACTAAAAACAGTGTCCAGTATATGACAGATTATAATGGTTGCTGAATGAATGAATGACTTTGTAAAGGACTGCTGGTGCTCAAAATGTTCAGGACAACTGTTCTGAAAAACATATTTTTATTAAAATGTTCCTATATTTTTGCTTTGTGGAATGAGAATTGTGTCATTCTTGTTCATTGTTGTATGACATGCTCGGCATGCTCTTTCATGCACTAAATGCCCCCAATATCAATATTTTTAATACATAGGAGACATTATTAGATGTTTCTTACTTAAAATCAGTATTATATTTTTCAAAAAGAAAAATAAGGTAAAAGAAAAATAGTCATTTTTATATTTATGACTTTTCTTACCTTTTGCTGCTACTTTCAAAAATTGGGAATTGGTCAAATTTGCTGAAAAATGAAATATTATTAAAATGAAATGTTACAGACACAAGTGAAGCTCCTATGATCACCTCCCCAAATTCATTTCCTCCTTTATCAGATCAAATAATTGCCCTGAATATATGTTTTTATATATTAACAAAGAGTAAGCAAGTTGTTCATATTTCAAAAATATCATATAGTTGTAATCATTATACATGTATATTATTCTGAAATTAGATTTTTTATCCACATTATGTTTTAAACTTCTATAAAAATAGTGCATATGGTGTCTGGTTCATTCATTTCAACTGCCATATAAAATTCACTATATGAATAAAAGAAAAAATTTTACCTATTTTCCTGTTGATGTATATTTATTTACAAATTTTCTTTTATTAACCATGCTGCAACAAGCATTCATTAAACATTCCCTGTGCATATGAATTTCAGTTTCTCTTCTGTGTGGTCCAAGAACTGAAATTGCTTAATCAGCAGTGTTACTAGATATTCCAACTGGTCTCAGAATGGCTGACTCAGCACTTTAGCAAGGTGTGTACAAGCAATCTCAATATCACCAAATCCTCATCAATACATGATACTGTTTGATTTAAACATTTTTGTCTGTGATGAGTGTTTTTTTTTAAATAATTATTATGTTTCCATTATCTCCATGTATTTCCCTGTGAACTAGTGAGATTTATGCATGTTAATTGGCAGACCAATTATGTAACATTTTAGTAGAAGAGTTTTAAAGTTTTTACAAGAATCAAGGCTTATTTCTATTATATAATTTGGTGGGTTTTTTTTTTTTTACTATTCTTTTGATATGATTATTTTTTTTCTTTTACATCTTTTATTAAAGTAGATTTTCATAGTTCTTGCCATTTTTTTTTTTCAGTTTTCTTTGGAAACATTCCAGGCAAAATTTTAATTTTTTCTATTTTAATACTTGATTTAGTTGGCTTTTCATCAATATAACCAAAGCACTTGACATGAATTTTGTCTCATAGTTTCAGAGATTTTAGTTGATGGTCAGCTGGCCACATTGTTTTGTGTCTGAGGTGAGGCAAAATATCATAGCAGAAGGGCATGATAAAGGAAAGTTGCTCAGCTCATGGAAGCAACAGAGCAAGAGAAAAAGAAGCCAATGACAAGAAATGCCCTTAAGGATATACCCTCAATGACTTACTTCCTTCAACAAATCCTCCCCCCCAACATACCTACAGTTTCGCCACCTCACACTAGTCTATTCATTTATCAATGGATTAGTTCAGTCCTCATTGTCCAATCACTTCACAAAAGCCCATCGCTGAACATAGTTGCCTTGGGGATCAAGACTTTAACATTTAAATTTGTGGGGGACAACCAGATCTGAACCATAACCCATGGTAACTTTAACTTTTCTCATGGAAATCAAAATTATTCAGTATTTCTATTCTGCTTCTTAATACGACATAGATTTCAACATAGTTCTCCAATTGAACACCAAAGAGTTCAAGCTTGTTCTCATAATTCAGAATTTAATTTTACCTTTAAAAATGCTCATTGTTAAAGTTGCCATTGTTTTCTGAATACTTGTGTACAATATATCTTTTATCTCATGTTTTACCTTTGTGGTGTCCCTTTTTTTCTACATCCTACTGTACTAGACCTTTGGTGAGGAATTATTTGTGATAAGCTCTTTGCTGTATGAAATATCTTTGTGACTATTCTTGCATTATATGTGGGTGTATATTGGTTTGCTGTTGCAATGTAGCAGACACATACACAATTTTATTGGAAGACTATAATAAGCCATCATTTAGCTCATGCATCAGAGAATCTGGTAGATTAGCTGTGGAAGGTGTGCTTTATGCATCTCATGTCCCTCATCTTCCTTGTGTAGCCAGCAAGAGATCCTGGGCTTGATTTCTCATGAAGTTGGCAGAAACACATGAGAGCAAAGAAGGCAGGTGTCTTAAAACTCAGGCTTAGAACTGGCACACTAACACTTCCAGCATAATGTATTGGCCACATACATATTGCTGCATGTAGGAACCAGTGAAAAACACTTTACCTGTTCACTGGGACAAATTGCAAAGTTATGTGGCCTAGGGTATGATTAGAGGAAAAAAACAAAAATTGGGATGAGTGATGAAATTCTCTTCAGTTTCTTTCAGTTATGTCATCTCAGCACGTGGGAACTGTTGATGCTTTATTTTCGGTCATCTGTTACTGATGGCACATCTGCTGCACACACAAACTTTCTTTTTGGCTTTTAAGATTTTATCTTTATCACTAATGTTCTGAAGATTAACTACAATGTTTCTGAATGTGTCTTAATTATATTGCTCCTTTACGGTACTCAAAATACATTACCTAGGTGATATCTCACATTTTGTTTTTAATTCTGATAATTTATCTACAAACACAACTTTAACAAATTATACTTGACTATTACTTTTAGCCTCAGAATTCTAATTGGGAGTAAGTTGGATTTTCTCAGTCTGTTACTTTTATTTGAACACACTTCTCTCTCTTTCTCCCCCCCCCCCTTTTCCCTGCATAAATACATTATGACTTCTCTTTCTCCTTTCCCTGAATAAATACATTATTACAAAATTTAATTTACTAATTTTCTTTCCCTTGTATATAGCTTTAATGCATACTACTACTGATTCACCTGACAGCAACTGTAGTTCACTTTCAAGACTTCTTTTTTAAAAAAATTATTTATTTTAATTAGGTATAAATGACAGAAAAATGCATTTTGATTCATTATACACAATAGCAGTACAACTTTTCATTTCTCTGGTTGCACACAATGTAGTGTTCACACCCTATGTGCAGTCTTACATGTACCTAGGATAATGATTTCCATCTCATTCCACCATCTTTCCTGCCTCCAAGTTCCCTCTCCACCCTCCCTTCCCTTTGCCCAATCAAACTTCCTCCATTCAAGATTTCCTTTTAATATCCACTCAGTCCTATATAAATTTTGCCTCTTTTTGATTCTTCATTTTTTGATTTCTTGATATATTTATTTATTTATTTAAATGCTGAGGATTGAACTCAGTGCCTTATATATACTGAGCCCCCACTCTGCCACTGAAGCTATACATCCATAGCTTCTATTTGCTCTTTTTAAA
The DNA here is from genome assembly GCA_025594165.1 of Tamias sibiricus. NCBI lineage: Eukaryota > Metazoa > Chordata > Mammalia > Rodentia > Sciuridae > Tamias > Tamias sibiricus. Next base: position 128,595,876 of record CM046660.1, read on the forward strand.
ATGAAACTTGCTTCCTTCAGCTCTCAGAGCAATTTAATCATATTTAAAGTATTTGTCAGACAGTTGTATAAATGTAGTTTTTTCTCCAGCCACACTTTCCCAACATTATTGTACATATGAGTTGCCTGGTATTTATATTAAAATGTAAATTTTGATTTAGTAAGTCTGGGTTGATGCCTGAGATTCTGTTTCTAGTAAACTCCCAGGTGATGCTAACACTTCTGGCCCAAGGATTGTACATTAATTGGTAAAGTTCTAGAGATAAAATATTTTTGTACTTTTTAGTATTTTTTAAGGTGCATGCACACATTTGAGATGTATGTTTTCAGACTTGTTTTGGTTAATTTTGATTATTTTCTTCCTCAACCTCCTGGTACCTTGCCCGCCCATCTCCCTTTCTAGTGACTAGTTTATGATTGACTCCACATAACTCACAGGGTCCCTGGTCCAAAATCAAGTCTTACTGACCCTTGCATATACCTTGTCTGCAGAGATATTAAGCACCCATCAAATATTTCAAAGGAGGAGGTACACACTTTTGTTCAGTCTAGGTCATGATGTTATATCTGTGTCCCCCTGTCCTTCTACCTTCCTTGGTGAGGAGCTAAAATTCCATCTTTATTCCCCTTGCCTCATTTTATGAGTTCTTATTTGAGCTCCTGCGTTGAAACAGTAAATTTGGGTTTTACTCCCTCTTTTATTGCCTCAGAACCCCTTTAACTCATACATTCTAGTAGCCAGACTTTTGGGTGCAGTAGATTTTTTAGTTCAATTCCACTTTCAATTTGCATTTCTTTTTGTTTGCCTCCACAAACATTTTTTACATGCACAGATATATGTATTTTTGGGTATTCTCTTTTCAACTTTTATCTTGTGTTATTATGTATCTGGAGCAGAAATGGTGGATTCAAGTATGAATATATAGATATCTCTCAACCAAAAATCTTTCTGATCACTTTTTAAGCCAAAAACCAAACTTTCTCTCTTTGGAATAAAATTTAAGCACAGACCTTATAAAAATATAAAGTTAATAATTATTGATAATAAGAAGTTGTTTCCATCATTTTATATACCATTTTATCTAACTAATTTAAAATTTTTCTTTTGGAAAAGTGTGAGTTTCATAGTGAAGTTTTAGAATCAGGCCTTGTATGGGGAAATGCTACAAAAGTCATAAGAAAGGAGGAAACATCACCCATAAAAGGATGTAAAGAATTCATGTATATTTGCTTGTAACATGTAGATTTCTATCTGCTTGATCACAACTGAATATGAATTCATATATATAGTGTGTGGAGGAAAATGATATATGAATAGTGTTTTGAATTTTGGTTGTATTCTTATGTCTTTAATTTTGTCTCTTTGTATTCTTCCTCTCTCTTGTCTTTTTTCTTGGATTTTCTTTCCAACTTTTCTCCAACCAACAGCCAATCTCTGTCACCTCCTCTTCCACTCTCCTAGCTTCTCTCTTCCTCCCTCAAGAACATCACATGCTACACTACTTCTGTTCTCTCACCATTTAAAATTGTTAACAGTTTTAACAAATTTTCTGTTTATACTATAGATATGAACTCATCATTTTGGATTAATGCGAGAAAGCAGTAGATGCTTTAGTGGGAGCTATTAGGTTTAAGGCAATATATTGTTTACACTGGGTGCTATTGATATTGGTCTCACCATTAAATGCAAGGTGCTGGAAATATTCAGGGACACTATAGGTCTACAGCATAGAAGTTGTAATGCCTTAGTCCCATACTTCTAGATGGGAAAACACACTAACAACATATAAAAATACAAGGGAATAAAGTGCCCCAAACAAACCAAGATGCTTCAATAACAGAAGCCACTAATAAGACAGTAGATGAAATGTCTAAGAAGGAGTTCAGATTGTACATAGTTAAATTGATCTGTGAAATAAAGGAGAGGATAAGGAGTGAAATCAAAGAAAAAATATAGGAAGTGAAAGATTACTTCAATAAAGAGTTGGAGATTGTGAAAAAAAAAAACAAGCAGAAATCCTCAAAATGATTGAATCAGTAAACTGAATTATAAATTCAATTAAAAGCATCACCAACAGACCAGAACACTTGGAAAACAGAATCTCAGACAATGAAGACAGAATATATAACCTTGAAAGTTGCGTTGACCATGCATAGAAGATGGTAAGAAACCATGAGCAGAACATCCAATAATTATGGGATAACATGAGAAGACCAAATTTAAGAGCTATCAAAATAGATGAAGGAGCAGAGATAGAAACCAAAGAAATGCACAATCTTTTCAATGATATAATAGCAGAAAATTTCCCAAAACTAAAGAATGGAATGGAAAATCAAATATAAGAGGCTTACAGAACCCCAAATGTACAAAATTACATCAGACCCATACCAAGACATATATAATGAGAAAAGACTAACACACAGAATAAAGATAAAATCTTAAAGGCTGCAAGAGAAAGAAAAACAAATTACATTTAGGGGGAAACCAATTTGGATTTCAACTGATTTCTCAACCCAGACCTTCAAAGCTAGGTGCTGGAATAATATGTTTCAAGCTCTGAAAGAAAATGGATGCCAACCAAGAATTTTATATCCAGCAAAATTAAGTTTCAGATTTGAAAATGAAATTAAAACTTTTCGTGATAAAAAAAAAATAAAAGAATTCACAACTAGAAAGCCTACACTACAGAGCATTCTCAACAAAATATCCCATGAGGTTGAAGTGAAAAAACAAAAGTGAAACCAGCAAAGGGAAGATCTACACTAAAGGAACATTCAACAAAAGGAGAAACTAAGACAAACAAAAAACCAGAAATAAATCAAAATGACAGGGTATACAAATCATATCTCAATAATAACCTCAAATGTTAATGGCCTAAACTCATCAATCAAAAGATAGATTGGCAGATTGGATTAAAAAGCAAGACCCAACAATGTGCTGTCTTCAAGAGATTCACCATGTAGGCAAAGACATTCACAGGCTGACAGTGAAAGGATGGGAAAAAACACATCACTCATATGGATTGCGTAAACAAGCAGGGGGTTCTATTCTCATCTCAGATAAAGTAGACTTCAAACCAAAGTTAATCAGAAGAGACAAAGGAGGACATTTCATACTTCTTAAGGGAAGTATACATAAGCAGGACATAACAATTATAAATATTTATGTCCTTAACAATGGAACATCTATATATATCAAACAAACCCTTCTCAATTTCCGGAGTCAAGTAGACCACAATACAATAATACTGGGTGACTTTAACACACCTCTCTCACTACTGGAAAGATCTTCCAAACAAAAACTAAATAAGGAAACTATAGACCTAAATAATACAATCAATAATTTAGACTTAACAGACATATATAGAATATTTTATCCATCAATGAGCAAATATAGTTTCTTCTCAGCAGCACATGGCTCCTTCTCTAAAATAAACCATATCTTATGCCACAGAGCAACTCTTAGTAAATACAAAAAACAGAGATAATACCCTGCATTCTATCAGACCACAATGTAAAGCAAATTAGAAATCAGCAATAAAATTAAAAAAGAAAAATACAAACTGCTGTAACAAATGGAGACTAAATAATACACTATTGAATGATTAATGGATAGTAGAATAAATCAAGGATGAAAAAAAATTCTTAGAGGAAAATGAGAACACTGAATCAACATATCAATATCTCTAGAAAACTATGAAGACAGTATTAAGAGGAAAGTTTATTGCATTGAGTGCATTCATTAAAAGAATAAAAAGTCAATAAATAAATGACCTAACACTAAATCTTAAAGCCCTAGAAAATGAAGAACAAGTCAACACCAAAAGCAGGAAGAAGACAGGAAATATTTAAAATAAGAGCTGAAATCAAGGAAATCAAAACAAAAGAAACAATTGAAAAAATTGACAAAACAAAAAGTTTCTTTGAAAAAAATAAATAAAATAGATAAACCCCTAGCCATGCTAATGAAGATAAAAGGAGAGAAAACTCAAATTTCCAAAATACAAGATGAAGAAGGAAATATCACAAGGAATATGTCTGAAATACAGAGGACAATTCGAAACTATTTTGAAAATTTATATTCCAATAAAATACAAAATACCAAAGGCATCAACAATTTCTAGAGACATATGACCTACCCAAACTGAATGAGGAGGTCATACATGATTTAAACATATCAATTTCAAGTAATGAAATAGAAAATGCCATCAAAAGCCTACCAACCAAGAAAAGCCCAGGACCAGAATAGATTTTCAGCTGAGTTCCATAATACTTTCAAAGAAGAATTAATACAAATACTCCTCAAAGTATTCCATGAAGTAGAAAAGAAGGGAACCCTTCCAAACTCATTCTATGAGGCTAATATCACCCTGATACCAAAACTAGACAAAGACACATCAAGGAAAGAAAACTTCAGACCAATAATCCTGATGAGCACAGATGCAAAAATTCTCAATAAAATTCTGGCAAATTGCATACAAAAACATATTTAAAAGATAGTGCACCATGACCAAATGGGGTTCATCCTAGGGATGCAGTTTTGGTTCAACATATGGAAATCAATAAACGTAATTCATCACATTAATAGACTTAAAAACAAGAATCCTATGATCATCTCAATAGATGCAGAAAAAGCATTTGACAAAATACAGCACACTTTCATGGTCAAAACACTAGAAAAACTAGGGATAGTAGGAACATACCTCAACATTATAAAAAGCTATATATGCTAAACCCAAGGCCAGCATCATCCTAAATGGAGAAAAATTGAAAGCATTGCCTCTAAAAACTGGAACAAGACAAGGATGTCCTCTTTCCCCACTTCTATTCAAAATCATCCTTGAAACTCTAGCCAGAGCAATTAGACAAAAGAAAGAAATTAAAGGATACAAATAGGTAAAGAAGAACTCAAACTATTGCTATTTGCTGATGACATGATTCTATATCTAGAAGATCCAAAAAATTTCACCATAAAATTTCTAGGACTAATAAATGAATTCAGCAAAGTATAAGGATATAAAATCAACATCCATAAATCAAACACATTACTATAAATCAGCAATGAATCTACTGAAAGAGTAATTAGGAAAACTACCTATTCACAGTAGCCTAAAAACAAACAAACAAACAAACAAAAACCTGGGAATCAATCTAACAAAAGAGGTGAAAGACCTCTACAATGAAAATTACAGAACACGAAAGAAAGAAATTGAAGAAAACCTCAAAAGATGGAAAGATCTCCCATGCACATGGATAGGCAGAATTAATATGCCCAAATGGCCATACTGCCAAAAGTGTTATACAGATTTAATGCAATTCCTATTAAAATCCCAATGATATTCTTCACAGAAATAGAAAAAGCAATCATTAAATTTATTCGGAAAAATAAGGGACCCAGAATAGCTAATGCAATCCTTAGCAAGAAAAGTGAAGCAGGAGGCATCACAATACCAGACCTTAAACTATACTACAGAGTTACAGTAACAAAAATGGCATGGTATTGGCACCAAAATAGACGTGTAGACCAATGGTACAGAATAGAGGACACAGAGACACACCCACATAAATACAGTTATGTCATACTAGACAAAGTTGCCAAAAACATTCACTGGAGAAAAGATATCCTATTCAACAAAAGGTGCTGGCAAAACTAGAAATCCATATGTAGCAAAATGAAATTAAACCTCTATCTCTCACCCTGCACAAAAATCGACTTAAAGTGGATCAAAGACATAGGTAGGTACTAGAACAGAGACTCTGTGCCTAACAGAAGAAAAAGTAGACCCAAATCTTCACCATGTCAGCCTAGGATTTGACTTCCTTAACAGGCCTCCTAAAGCACAAGAAGTAAAATCAAGAATCAATAAATGGGATGGATTCAAATTAAAAAGCTTCTCAGCAAAGGAAGCAAGTAATAACCTGAGGAGATAGCTTATAGATTGGGAGAAAATCTTCACCACATGCACCTCTGATAAAGCATTAATCTCTAGGATATATAAAGAACTAAAAACTTAGCACCAAAAAAACAAAACAACAACAACAAAAAAAAAAACCAAATAACCCAATCAATAAATGGGCTAAGGAACTGAACAGACTTCACAGAAGAAGAAATACAATTGATCAACAAACATATGAAGAAGTGTTCAACATCTCTAGCAATTAGAGAAACGCAAATCAAAACTATGCTAAGATTTCATCTCACTCCTGTCAGAATGACAATCATCAAGAATACAGGCAACAATAAATGTTGGCAAGGAGGTGGGGGAAAAAGTACACTCATATATTGCTGGTGGGCCTGCAAATTGGTGCAACCAGTATGGAAAGCAGTATGGAGATTCCTCAGAAAACTTTGAATGGAACCACCATTTGACCCAGCTATCCCACTCCTTGGTTTTTACACAAAGGACTTAAAATTAGCCTACTACAGTAATGCAGCCACGTCAATGTTTACAGCGGCTCAATTCATAATAGTTTACTATGGAACCAACCTAGGTATCCTTCAATATATGAATGGTATATATATTCAGTGTGGTATATATATTCAGTGGAATATTACTCAACTTCAAAGAAGAATGAAATTATGGCGTTTGCCAGTAAATAAATGGAGTTGGAGAATAGCACGCTAAGCAAAATAAGCCAATCCTGAAAAAACAAAGGCTGAATGTTTTCTCTTATATGCAGATGCTAATTCACAATAAGGTGGGGGGGTGGGAGGGTTCTAGAGAAGAATAGAGTTACCTTAGATTAGGTAGAAGGAAGAAAAGGGAGGGGAGTGGAGGGGATGTGGGAATAAGAAAGATAGTAGAATGAAACAGATATTATTACTTTATGTATACATGTGACTTCATGACCAATGTGATTCTACAACATGTATGCTCAGAAAAATGAGAAATTATATCCCATCTATGTATTATATATCAAAGTGCATAAATGCATTATATTGTCATGTATAACTAATTAAAACAAATTTAAAATTTTAAAAAAATAATTGTTTATAGATAAAAAAATGAAGTTAATAATTATTGATGATAAGAAGTTGTTCCCATCATTTTATATACCATTTTATCTAACTAATTTTAAAGTTTTCTTTTGGAAAAGTGTGAGTTTCAAAGTTAAGTTTTAGAATCAGGTCTTGTACAAGACAGTGCTACGGAAGTCATAAGAAAGGAGGAAGCATCACACATAAAAGGATGTAAAGCATTCATGTATATTTGATTGGTAATATTTAGATTTCTATCTGCTCGATCACAACTGAATATGAATTCATATATATAGTGACTATATGTATGTATTCATGGTGCTTCTAGATGATCGCAGCCTGCAAATTCCTCCACACTGTTAAATTCATAAAGCTGAAGGGACCCTTATTGCATCCCACTCATTTCTTACAGGACTGATTATTTACTTCAGAAAAGTCATTTAACTAAAGCTTTCTTTACAAAATATGAAAATAGGCTTCACCAAGTTCTTTTTGTAACATATCCCAGAGTCTTTTAAGACTAGTGATGAAGGAGTTGAGTGTAATAGTCTCATAGTCTCATAGCAGGAAAAGGGATGCCAGATAGTCCTATTTCTGCCCCTAACAAAAGACTTGATTTTAAGGCAACTTATTCCAGCTATTTATACCTCAGTTTCATCTACAGAAAAACATAGAGACTTTCACTCACTTGTTCTAACAAATTGTTGTGAGACTGAAATTCTGAAATGAGATAACAGGCATAAATAATAATCTTCTTCTTCTTCTTCTTCTTCTTCTTCTTCTTCTTCTTCTGAGAGCTCACTAAGTTGCCCAGGCTGACTTTGAACTCACAATCCTCTCGCCTTAGCCTCCTGAATAACTAGGATTACAGGATTGTGCTACTGCACCCACCTCCACAAATAGCTTTTTAGAAAAGTTAATTATGAAGTGTAATCATACAAAAAACAATGAATTCAAATTAGGTACCTAAAATTCCTTACTGTCAAGATCACAGCTCTCTCATCCCTCTTCAGAGAAGGCATGGAGTAAAACATCAATAAGGAACTGAATTCCTTTGGTGGTCAAATCTAATTCATTTAGCCATATGGCACATCCGAAATACACTTCTTTTCATATACTGCAGCTTTCCAGGAAACCTTGGAAGAAATACTTTCTTATCTTGCTCTCTCTTAACCACCATGCTTTTGTTTTTAATTTCATTTTTTAAAAACAAACATCATTCTTACCTTTTGGTTAGTGGGTCATAAGCTCAGAATGAATTCGGAAGCTAAAACATATTTCAGCAATTAGCACCCTAGAATCTCAAGCCGCTTTTTGGCAATATTCTAAAAAGATAATTTCAGCACCTTTCATCCCCCCATTTGTTTGATAATTCACATTCCCATGTCCTTGGACTTGGCAGGCTGTATAGTGCTAGAGGCACATTCTTAGGTTGGTGAAGAAAGTGTGAGCAACTTGAAGATGCTAAATAGGGACATTAGCTACATCTGAACCAGATATACTGAGTTAGTGGGGTTTTGTTCCTGGCCTGTTCTCTCTATTTTTAAATGTGATTGTACTCAGAGCTATTCTGAACATTTTAGTTAACTCCCCGCCGTCCACCTACCTATCTTATTATTAGCCACCCTCTTCAGAAATAGTTTTAAAGAAGTTAAAAAAGAGATGAAATAAAATGTCTTCCAAACTACACATACCTCTGGCTTCAGAGGAATAAGCAGACTCTTAGCTGCTTTTATACTTCTTTTCTCACAGGCAGGGACAGCTGAAAGCCAAATAGAGAGGAGGAAAAGTGGTCTAGCAGGGAAAATCCTCCATATTTTGAGTTACTTTACATACTTGGAAGAATTAACATTTAATCCTCCCTTGGGTAAAGAAGAGTATTACGCACACTAAGGTAATTACAATTACATTTTTTTGTATTTTATTGAGAAGTTTAGTAACCACTTCTACTTCCTTCATCCACAAATGTTTCCCTACTAGTCAAGTGTATGTCGTGTTTCTCTCCAACCTGGGTCTAAATAAAAAGGCACAAGAATAACCAAAACCCTAACAAAAGCCTAAACCTGCACATGTGTTAATGCCAGGAATAATAATTCACAATAATAGTCTTATCCATTTGTGCCACTCAACTTATTTTTCTTCCTTCCTTTCTTCTTATTTCTTACTTACTCTGATAACTGATGCTGTAAGATTTCTAATACTGCAGATGCAAAATGCTAAAGAAAATTGAAATAGGAATCTTGGGGATATATATATATGCATATATATATATGTATATATGTATATATATATATATATATATATATATATATACACACACACATACATACCCTGACAGTCTCTCTCTCTATATATATACACACACACACACACCCTGGCAGTATATATGCAGACACACAAACACATATATTCATATATATGTGAATCATGGGGATATATATGTGTGTGTGTGTGTGTGTGTGTATACATACATACATATATATGTATATCCCTAAGATTCCTATTTTAATTTATATATATTTATAAATATATATATCATAGGCTTAGTAAGAATAGGATGTACAGAGATTGTAGAGTGGCAATACATTCAATATCAGGAGATTGTCAAATTTCTGGTCCTAACTGGCTATTCCTTTATTATGTAAAATTATCTCTCTTTTTTTTCCTTTTGCTCTGTTCATATTTTGTATTGATAAATACAAAATATTTCTATGGACAAATACAAATTGCTTTGTTGTATTTGTTGCTTAATATAATAGCAATACATGTAAATACATTTTTTTGTGGAAAACATATGGATACAGAACAACATACAAATAGAAATTAGTGTCACCCATAATCTCAGCAATACCAAATTCTAATGACACTCTGATGTATCTTATCTCACTGTTGCTTCTTTACCACGCATAAGTTTTTTTTTTTTTTAATTGGAGAAATTATGAACACTGTTTTATAACCTGCCTTTTAAATTTTTAGTAGTATGATCATTTTGGCAATGTCCTTAAATAGTCTTTTATTTTATTTTTTGTTCTAAGTTGTTATATATGACAGCAGAATACATTACAATTCATATTACACATATAGAGCACATTTTCACGTATCTCTGGTTGTATACAAAGTATATTTACACCATTCGTGTCTTCATACATGCACTTAGGGTAATGATATCCATCTCATTCTACCAAAAATTATCTCTTAATTGGAAATATACATGAAAGTACAGTGCTGGCTTTCTACTAATTGCAAGATCTACCAATAGATTATATCCCTAAGTTATGTGAATCAGACTCTTGCATAGAGGAACTCAGTTGTGTATTCTTAAAAAAGGATTCTGATGTATGTCCTTCATGCAGAAGCACAAGGCTAGCTGATCTAGTTCCCTTCCCATTATGACACTCCTTGAGACTATGACTACGTGGCTGTATCTGGAGCAAAGGAGTAGTGAAGAACAGTATCATGTTTGACAAGATAGTCAAGAGATTTGAGGGTAATTGAGCCTATGGGAAGAATTCTGAGAGGTGCTTATGAAATGTTTTCAGGCAAAAGCAAACTTCTGAGAAAGAGAGGCTAATTTTATAATTGTAAGACAATCCCAGCTACAGGAAAATAAAAATGATAGTCAAAAAAGATTCTTCTTCCCTATTTTCTAGCAGTGTCTGACTACTTAGAGAATCTTCTTGGGTGTGCTTATTTAAGAACAATCTTATTTCTCAATTTTGTCCTTCATTCCTCCCTTCTCTTAGTCCAGGAAACAGTGATGTTAAGTTGTATCACACCCATTCTCATTATAAGTCAACTTCTTTAGCTCTCATTTCCCTGGTTATCCAGTTCACTCCAGTTTCCTGATCTCATGTTTCCAATGGTTGGCTTCTTCGCAGCATTTTGTGTTTGCCCAGCTTTGCTCTCCTGCAGAAGTCTTTCCTAACTCCCCAGTGGAAATCAATCTTCCCCTTCAGTCACACTGTCACATTACCCTGTGTAATTAGCTCTCCATAGCAGTTACCAACACCTGAAATAATTTAGTTATTTACTATCTATTGCTTATTAATTTGTTTACCTGTTTATTGTTCATCTCATGGAGTTTTCTGTAATTTCCTCAGTGTAGTGAAATTTTCTGTGTTGTTTCTACCTGTCTGGACAGCATGGAGGAACTATAAATATTTGTTAGACTAACAATTAAAACTTTGATTTTTTCTACACAATGTTTTGTCAAATAACAAGCATCCTCAAGAATATGGAATAGCCAATGTACACAGTAACTTTAACATCTGTGTATTTTAACCTTCTTAGCATTAAATGCTTAATAAACATCATTGAGAGCATAAACTTAAGACTTTACAATAATAGGAGTATTATAAAAGATTTAGGATATAATAATATTATATTATTCATAAAATACAATAACGCTAAAGCATACATGATAAATACTTATGGCATATGCAGTTGTTTTCCTAGTTTATTGTTTTTTCAGTGCACTATGATAGAGAGCTTCTTGCTCAGAAACATACTCACATATACATAACAAAAACATAAATTAAAGATCCTATCACCAATGTTATAACTTTTCATTCAATTATTAAACATATGTTAAAGACTCCAGAGAAAAAAAAATTTCAATTGTAAGTGGTTGAAAGCAAAACAAAATTTACCTAGGCATAAAGAGGACCTAATGGTTCATGCACTGAAGCCAAGAGACACAATCAACACACAGAGACAACTGGTAATTAGAAAACTACTGCTACCAGCAGACATTCTTTGACTATATATATATTTTTCTTTTTTTTTCCTCTGACAGTAAATAAACCATACCTTCAAATGGCAGAGGATAGAGCCCAAAGCTCGGTGGCTACTTAGTTTCACTGCCAGAATAGAACTGCATCTCATTGTCTGAGTCTTATTTGAAAACAAACAAATTTTCAAAATTGTGATAACCCCAGGTCATCAGAACTCTATCCTTGAGTCATCTGATTCTACCTGAAAGGGTAAGGTTACATGATGGACCTGGGTTGGGGCTCCCACCTTGTCTAATCAATTAATGCTGGACAGAATCTGTAGAGATATAGTTATATTTATTAAAAAAATCAGAAACATTGGATGGGGACGGATCACTTTTCACATGAATGCTACTGTTCTTTGAAGAAGGAGTGATAAACATCTGCTTGGTTTTCATGTTTTTCCCTCCCTGCAAGGAAAAATTGACAAAAATTTGGGTGACCATTAGCTCTAATTCTGGTATGTCTGTTTATTCTAAAGTACTTTTTAAAAAATATATTCACAATCTGCACAAAATTTTCATGGCTTAACTACAATATATGATCACTCCACATAATGACCACTATGATATATTGTTTCAGGTATATATCTAGTTAACTAGCATGTATCTAAAAGCTTGCCAGATTACATATAAGGATTCAAGACAAGTATTTCTTCCTTTTTTTAAAGTTATATTATTTTAATTTTTTTAAATTTGTTCTTTTAAGATATACATGACAGTAGACTGTATTTTGAAATATTATACGTGAGTTGTAGTCAGGTTTTTTTTTTTTTTTTTTTTTTTTTTTGCTGCTGTAACTAAAGGACCCGACCGTCACAATTATATAGGAGGAACGGTTTATTTGAGGGCTCAAGGCTTCAGAGGTCTTAGTCCATAGAAATCCGGCTCCATTTCATAGGGCTCAAGGTGAGACTGAACATCATGGTGGGAAAGGATGGCAGAGGGAAGCAGCTCACAGCACAGTGATCAGGAAGCAGAGAGAGAGACTCCAAATCTCCAGATACAAATATATATATTGAGCCTCGCCTCCATTCCCATCTCCTCTAGCCACACTTTACCACTTCAGTTACCACTCAGTTAATATCTATGAGGAGATTAAATCACTGATTGGGTTGAAACTCTTATGGCCCCTTCATTTCTCCTCTGAACTTTCTTGCATTGTGTCACACATAAGCATTTGGGAGACACCTCACATACAAACCATTAACAACATGGGTGAAGTATAACATTCTAATTAGGATCCCATTCTTGTGATTGTACATGATGTGGAGTTTTACTCTATTGTCAAGAAATAAACAATCAAGTTGGCTACAGTTTCCTCATCTTAAAATATACAGACTAGATGGTATATTGACATATTTAAAGTATTGAAAAATAGAACTGTCAAACCAAAGTTCAACATGCAATGAAAATATCATTCAGAAATGAAGGTGAAATTTTCAAATTCTCATTTAAAAGAAAACTAAAAGAATTCATTACTAATAAGCTTCCTCTAATGGAAGTGCAATATAAATTTTTCATACCAGAAGGGAAATGATACCAGAAACAATTTTAGATTATCAGGGATGAAGAAAGAGCAATCATGATGGCAAGTATCTGAGTAAATATAATCAACAGTTCTTTTTCTCTTAAGTCTTTAATGTTTATTTATGGTTGAAAGAAAAATTATAACCTTGGATAATGGGAGCTTTACTACATGTTTTTATGATATTTGGAAACAACCTAAGAATCAATCAACAGATGAATGGATAAAGAAAATGTGATGCAGATATGCAATGGAACAGTATTCAGGCATTTAGGGAAAGAGTGTAGTCTTGTCATTTGTGACAACATGAATGGGAGCTAAAGATCATTATGCTAAGTGAAATAAGTCAGGCACAGACTGATCTCACCATGGAATCTAAAAGAGTTGGTCTCACACAAGTTGAGAGAAGACCCATGATTGCCAGAGGCCAGGGTGATTAGCAAGGAGGGAGGGATGAGGGAAGGTTGATTGGTGGGTACTAAATTACAGGTAGATAGTAGTAAGAACTCCTAGTGTACTATAGAACAGCAGAGTGAATAAGGATAGCAATTGTGTACCATGTGCTTCAAAAAACCTTGAAGAGAGTTTTTTTGCCATGTGGATAATATAAATGTTTGAGGAGATAGATTGGTTTAACATGATTTAAATCTTGCATAATGTATATATATATGGAAAACTCAATGACACTTTATTAATATAGATAGTTTTTATGTTTTTATCTACCATGCAATTTAAAAAATTTAAAAACTTTTAAAAATCAATAATATGAAAATACCACCAGTAATTCTTTATAAATTCAACAACATAGATGATATGAAATCATTTCTCAAAACACATAATTGGAACACTCTCAAGATATCATAAATAGCAGGTAAGGATCTAGCTCAGACAGAGAGCTTGGCCTAGCATTCCCAAGACCTTGGGTTCAAGACAAAAGAGAAGACAAGTAAACACATAAATGATATTCTACATTATTAATGCAAATTAGAAAAATAAAATTAAAATCATAATAATATATTACTCCATAGTTATTAGAATGACTAAAATAAAAAATACTGACAACAACAAGTGCTGGAGAAGGTACAGAGGAGTTGGGCCTGTCATTCTTTGCTAGTGGGAGAACAAAATAGTAAAGACACTCTGAAAAGAAGTTTGACAGTTTTTCATAAATTTAAACCTATGTCACAGTAATGCCATTCCTACATATTTGCCTTAAAAACATGCAAACATATTCATTCAAAAAGCTGTGGTTAGATATAATTAACAGCTTTATTTGTAGTAGTAACAACTGGAAACAACCCAAGTGTTTTTCAACAGACAAATGGAAAATCCAAATGTGATACATTTATACAATGAAATAATACTTATAAATAAAAAGGAGAAACTGATATCTGCAATAAGGTGGAATTATCTCAAAGACTTCATTCAAAAGAAGTCAGTCTCAAATGATTAATCCTGTTTGATTCCATTTATATGAAATCAATCTTAAGAGAATAGCAATGGATAATGAATCAATGGTTACCAGGTTTGGAAGAGGGTAGTGTTATCCAATAGAAATTATGAGACAGTTTTAGGTGATGATAGAATTGTTCTGTCTTGGATGTTGTGGTTACACAAATGTATGTATGTGTTAAAATTCACAGAACTGTACACCACAAATTTAATTTTATACCTCTGAGGATGGCTAACTTTCAAAACATCAACAATATCAAATGTTGACAAGGATTGAGAACAACAGAAACTCTCATTCATAGATGGTGGGAATGCAAAGTGATCCAGATCCTTCAGAAGACAGTTTGGCAATTTCTTACAAAGCTAAGTGTGATTTTTCCATAATCCAATAACCATGCCACTGGATCCCCAAATGATTTGAAAACATGTTTACACAAAATTCTATGCATAATGTTTATAAAAACTTTATATGTAATTGCAAAAATTGAAAGCAATCAAGATGTCTTTTATTAGATGAATGGATAAGCAAATGTGATACATTAGTACTATGGAATATCATTCAGTGATAAAAGAAAAGAGCTATGGAGGACAAGCATGGCTGTACACACCTGTAATGCAACTAGCTGGGAAACTGAGGAAGAAGGATATCATGTTTGAGACAAGTTTTGACAACATAGTGAAATCCTGTCTCAAATTTTAAAAATAAAAATTAAAAAGGACTGAGGTACAACTCCGTGGTAATGAACCCTTGGGTTCTATCCCCAGTACCAAGCAAAACAACAAAACAAAGTGTGCTATCGTGCTTTTGAGCCCTGAAAAGACATGGAGGAAACTTAAGTGCATAGGCTAAGAGAAAGAAGCATTCTTTTTCTAAAGACTGCATTTTGTATGTTCAAGCTATATAATATTCTGGAAAACTTACAATTATACAGGTGGTAGAAAGATCAGTGACTGCTAGGGGCAAGGACTGAGGGGACGGGATAAACAGGTGACATAAGGAATTTTGACGGCGGTGAAACGGCTGAGTACAATAGGGTAATGGTGGATACATGGCATTATACACTCAGCAAAATCTATAGAATGATGTGAACAGAGAACTGCTATGTTAAATATGTATTTTATTCAAGATGATATATTAATATTGACTCATCAACTGTAACAAATGTCCCACAACAATGGAAGACATTAATAATAAGGGAAATAATGTGAGTCTGCTATGGGAAATGGGTAGGGGGACTATATGGGATTTCTCTGTGCTTTCTACTCAATTTTTCTGTGCACCTACAATTGCTTTAAAGAAAAAAAAATATTGATTAAAAGTTAAGAGTTGGTTTTACTATATTAATCTCAAAAACAAAAATTTGAGAAGAGACACAGAAAGGGTAACAATTCAATTATTCAAAGTTAGAAGTGCAAGAAGACCCAGTGGGGAAAAAGAAAAAGGTAAAAGCAAATTTTTGCAAGAGACATCTTGCTATTCCTTGTATTCCAGCTTCAATTACTTAATTAACTCCCCTCTCAACCCAATTTTATGACTAATTGAAAGTACAAATTTGATTTGTGTTTTATATACAAAGAAGGAAATTATTCTGCAATCCTTGTTAATATTTCAAATCGACTTAAGTAGTAGATTCTACTCTTGTTACCAGTGTGCTAAACCACTAAATTGTGATTCCTTTTTAGAAACACTTTTCAAACACTGCAAACTCTTTTGAAATTGCAACTTCTTCATGAGAGTTATTGAGGAAGCTTGAGATATTTTTCAACTCCACTTACTAGCCTTCACATTTTCATTGGCAGTGTTTCACTGGTATGACAACATGTCTACATTAATATGTAATAAACATCTTTTTAAGCAATGGTCAGTCCTTTTATGATTTGGTGTAGCTACACTATTATGATAAATTGCCTTAAACAAGTTCAACCTGATAACTATGAAAAAGGTTACATTTTTCTTCAATTATCTTTTTAATCCATCTCCCAAGATAATCATTCTGCCTAAAAATATGTTTCTCAATACTAATTTCATTATGTAGGTGATTCTCATCACTAATCATTAGAGTGTGATTCTCCATATTCTTAACAACTCTTACTTTAACTTAAATGGGTGATTAGACTCAATATGCGGGATATTACTTGCACGGTGGTCTTGATAATATATTCTCCATTGTAACTATCTTCACTTCATCCTACTAATAGATGTTAAAAAAAGAAAAAAAAAAGCTCTCTCTTACACCCTTCCACAGTAAATCATATGTCTAAATTAAGATTACTTTTTTTAAAAAAGAGATAATGAAGGACTTTCTTTCCTTTATGCCAAGAAAACTGTATTGTAAAACTCTGCCTTACTGAATATCCTTGAAACTATCATGTAATAGAAGAAGACGTCTTTTTTAAAATGTTGGAACCCCACATAGGGATCATATGTTGTAGATAGAGTGATTTGTTTTGAAGATGTAACCTAAGCTGTGGAAAGTAGACCACTACTGTGGCTTTCCCAGTTTTGCTTAGTATTATTCCTCATTAGACTACATCCGTAGTCCATAATGAGGCATTCCTGATTTTTCTATGTCACAACACACACCACCTAGTGACAGCTGAAGGAATTTCTGTGCAAGTACTTGTGAGGTAGTAATTAATGAAGGTGTGTAACTCTAAATACATTTCTCCTTTAACCCTGAACCTTTAAATTACAACATGTGAGAGGATTTTATGCATATCTTTGACTTACATATGTTTTCCTTTCTTAAATAATGTTGTCCTCACACTCCTCTCAGTACTTTAGCTGTGTTTATAATTACCAGTGCTTGGGTTTCAGGAAAGTGTTATCCAGGCAAATTTATTAATATGAAAATCTAAATTCATGTTACACAGCAAATCCAGAACCAGTTCTCAAGATAAAATAGAAGGTGCACTTTGACACCTTCATATATTTATTATTATTAATAATATTGTTATTCTTTGTGCTGTAGGTTGTAAACATGGTGAAAATACTTTTTTCTTAATGTGAAAACATTTTGAAAAGTACTGGTATTTGTTTCTACTTTTTCCTTCTAATTTAGGTTTATTTTTAACTTATATATAAAGACATGAAAACTGTACATATTTATCGGGAATTTTGTGATTTTTGATACATACATAGATTATGAAATATTTAAATTATGGTAAACATATCTATCTCCTCAGTTATCAATTTTTAACTTACCTATAGTAAAATCCACTCTTTATGGGGTCCAGTTCTATGGTTTTGACAAATCCACAAAGACTTATGCATGCACACCACAACTATGATACAGAACCATTTTATCGGACCCCAAATTCCCTTTCACTGCTTCTTTGTAGTCAACCTCCTTTCCCACCCAAAACTTCTACAAAATTTCTTTCAAAAAAAGTTTAAAATAGTAAAAGCTTGAGGAACCCAATACTTTTTGATGAACTGTTCCATCAAACAAATGTTTCCATTCACTATAGATTTTCTCATTCAGAAAATTTTGGAATATATATTTGGGATGTTATCATAAAATCTACATACTATGTGTATATAGTGTAAAGCAAAGAGAAAACGGACACACTTCCACTCATTTAAATATCCAATTTGAATTTCAGGAAACTTTCCCACACCCTCCTTTCCCCCAGGAGAGCAAACATATGCTATTTCCTTTAAAGCTAGATCCTGTCCATGTGCTTGCCAATGATTGTGATGGTGCAGGGAATAGAGAAAAATGCATCCCGCCATTCTTTGTCAGTGACTTATACTCGTTTAAGCAGCAGACTTCCTAAGCCAAGACTTATCACTTCAGGGTTATTTCCATGTGACCTGTGGAGAATACTCATGAATAGGAGGAGAAAGCATGTGGCTTTCTCTGCTGTAGGGCTGAACTCCTCAGTGTGGGACTAGAAGGCAGTCCTCAGTGTTGTGAAGTAATCATTAAGTTACACGCTTGTCATTTCTTGTACATTCACTCAGAACTAATGCACATCACTTTTTCCAATTATAATCATTCCACCATTTAACAAGCACAAAAGGCCTTAGATTCCAATTTGCCACTGATGCCTTCACTCTCACTTGCTTATTTCTTGGCATTTCAGTATTGCTAGGTGTGCGTGGCTCCAATAACACTGAGCATTCTCCTTTCCTAAAACAAACTTGCAAACAGAGTCGACAAGAACAGCTGGTCTCACATTAGAGGGCAGGCCATTTTCACTGTTATGGTAATTTTTCTCTTCTTGTAATTCTTTTCTGCTGTTGTAAAGTACATGTTATTTCTCGGTTCCCTCATGACCAAAGCTAAACATAAATTACATGGTGATATGCTATATGTTTCTGTCCAGCCTTCTTTCCTGGTCATATCTAACTTCTATGGTACATGTCTCCTTTCATTTAGTTTCTCAAATCTGTCTGTCTTCACAGCATACATACACAAACAAGCAATCACCAGTCTTGAGAAACATCATTGTCTTCATACTTTGTTAACTTCACTTTACTTCATGAACATTAATATGCTGGAATGAGCTGTGAGACATGCTAGCTTTGGATATGCAGCCTTAAATATGAGCTACATATAAGAGGAAATTGGTATTTTCATTTGCTGCACATGCTTTAATGATATTAAGCAATCTAATATGGTGCATACGCCAGATTTCAGTAATGCTTCTCTTGAGAATTTCTAACGGTAATGGCAATTTAAAATGACAGCCTTACATTTATATAGCTCCTTTCATCTCAGAGGTCTTTACACTTTATAAAGTTATATGGAGCAATCATTTCACTTACCTACCACAGAAATTCTGCCACCTTTAGGGCAAATCTGAGCTTACTTTCGAAATTGACTCAACATTACAGATAATTATGACAAGAGGCAAAAAAAGCAATACAGTTAGTGAAAACTGAATAGGGAATACAGAATGATAAAATGATTTCCTAAAGAAACTTTAGCCAAAAGGTAAGAACCAAGCAAACAAGCAACTCCCTGAGGTTATTTAATAACCACAGAGCACAGGACTGTGAACTCCCAGGCCAGCCACTAGAGAGCATGTCAGGGATGCAGATTTAAGGCCAAATCTCTGAAGTTTAGATGAGTGAAAGTAAAATTTTAAAAAATCAAGAGTCTTTATGTAATCAGGAAAAAAAATGCTATTAAGATTATAAAGAAAAATATATCACCTTCCTCTCTTTACTTAAAATGTTGTCCATTTCCCTGTACTTCTACATACATCTGGCAAGAGACAAAGATACATGTGTGCACGTGCGCACACACACACACATTTTGACAAACAAAACTTGTGAAAATTATGTACATGATATATTAGTTCAAAGTAATTTTGAAATATGATGGCATCCGTGATCACTTTTCCATGATCCAGTGTTTTTAGGACTAAAGGAAATGAAAATAACAAAATTTCATTTAGATACAGGTATATGGGCATACACTTAACATACCCTGAGTTATTTGAGGCCATGTCTTGCAGGCAACAAACTAGACTTCAACTGTATTCTAATGTCAGGAGTACTCAAAGTAGAAGCTGTCACAATCAGTGTTAAAATGATCCAAATGGGCACACCTGCCCCCTCCTGATTACCTTCCCTCAATGGGCAGTGCCAGTGCTTCTGGTCTGCCTACATTCCAATCATTCTTAAGTTAGCTAGAACTATCCCAGGTACTGGGGTAAGGAGTCTTCGGACACCAGAGCCTTAGCCATGTCCTGAGCTGTGCTGAGAGACTGGTGTGTCCTCCTGTTTATGCCCCAGCCTTTTCCTCCTTCCAGAGGATCTATTGTACTTTGGGTGATATTGAACATTTTAGAGGACTGTGGGTGAAAGTGTATTCTTATGAGTTTTTTTTCCTAGATAAATCTTTGGCATTCTTTTTTTTTTTTTTTTTTTTTTGGTACCGGGGATTGAACTCAGGGGCTCAGGGGCACTTGACCACTGGGCCACATCCCCAGCCCTTTTTTGTATTTTATTAGAGACAGGGTCTCACTGAGTTGCTAAGTGCCTCGCCATTGCTGAGGCTGGCTTTGAACTCATGATCCTCCTGCCTCAGCCTCCCAAGTACTGGGATTACAGGCGTGCGCCACCGCGCCCGGCTAAATCTTTGGCATTCTTAAGGATACTTTACTATTTGATACATTCTTAAATATGGAAATAAAAGATAATTAAAAATTTACCTTGTAATAAGTATGTTTTATAGGGAAGAGCATTTATTTAGTATAATTGCATTAATTTAGAACATAGCAAAATGGAGATGTTTGTTGAAGAAAATCTACAAAGGACACACAACAACAATAAAAAGAACAGTAAGCCCACCCTTCAGATAATCATTATTAATAGCTTAGAAAAAAGCTTCTTTCCCCTCGCTTTTCTCATGTTTATATGTATTTTCAAAACTTTAGGTATAAGCATATTTAGATATCATACCACTCAGTGATGTTCTCATAAACATTCAACAACAAACACTCCAGAAAAAAAATAAATCAATAAAGCCCCGGTGTGCAGCATTTGCCAATTTCTGTGACATCAATATTCTCCCCATGGATGATTTCAAGCTACCAGGGTGAAGTCATAGAAGAAGATGGAAGAGATGAGCACTACTGACCCTCAGGTGTGGATACCAGTGGGTTCTAGCCCATCCCTGAACCCATGACCTGCTGGTAACCTTTCTCCCTGCAGTATTTTAAGAATGTCTCTTCCTGCAGACAAATGCTCCATTAAAATATCATCTTAAGGCTTTGTTGTGTTTTACTTTATTTCATGTTGCACTTGAGTATTCTCTTGTTTTTGTCTAGTATTTGCTGTTATTATCAGCATGGTGATTAATATCTTGTAACAATTATTATATGTGTTCTTATTATCAAGGAGTTACTTACAACAACATTTACCAATAACTATGATATTGCCAGAAAACTTGTATCTTTAGTTAAGTTAAATCCAGGGTGGGAAACATTTAAACAAACCATGAAAATGAGAATAGGAGAAATTGGCTGGGTGGGAATTCTGGCAAACTGAAGCCCTCAAGCTTTACCACAGAGGAACCACAGGCCCTGTCCTACCAGACACTAATTGGAACACTGTAAAAACACCTTATTCTGTTAGATATGGTCTGTGTGTCTCCTGCCCACTAAAGTCACCACCAGTGGCCTGTTCTACAAGGGAATTAATGACGTTGCTGTTCCTTGTATTTAATTCCTGCAAGACATAGGTTTTATCTCTATCACCTTATTTTTCAACAATTCGTGCAATATTTGTTGATATTTAGTTCCAAGTTGTATTTCTAAGATTACAGTTTTAATATCATATTACAAGATACAAATTACCAAGTGTAGAAATTCACATGTTCTTTACCATTGATACATGCTTTTTTTTTTTTTTCCTTCTTTTTAGGTAATACTAGTATTTGATTAGAGCCACCAGGTACCTATCTGTCTTCCTCCGTGACTTTTTGTGCATTGATGGATTGTAAAATATGTAATCTATATAATCAACTGTCAAGAGTCCAAGAAATGCCAATCTGCTAGTAGAAAAAATAAAGGTTTTGGAAACATGTTTTCAATTTTGCAATGTAGCTTTCCCAAAGCAAGAAGAAGAATATTCTTGTGCTGAGTAAATTAACAAATCCACTTACTACCTGTTTGACTAGCCCTTTGGGTAAAAATACCATATTTTGAATTTTTTGTACAGTTGATGTAAAGTCATAGCATGAATCATCCAATTTGCATACGGTACACCAAATAACATCTGTACGAGAGTGTTTTATGGTTACTTTTGTAAACCAAAACTTTAGTAGTATAAGAACAGAGACACTTCGAATCTTTACAAACATCCAACCCTTTTCATGCTTTTGCAAAAATTTTAATGCATTTTTTTCTACATAAGATTTGCTTTGCTTTGGACCTTGTATTACCAACTATGCTTCACAGTAAATGATAAATTTCAGCAGATATTTCTCAAGGTAGACTATTTCGAAATTGGGGGGGGGGGGGGCGCAGGGAAGCTGATGTTAATGTTATCATATAAATTATACCCATTGTTTCCCCAGATTTTAAAACAAAAACTTTTGTAACAGGTCCAAATTTGTAATGACCCAAGTGAGAACCAAGATTCAATAGTCATTTGCTTAAAAAATCAAGAGACTTGGTTTCTTTTTGAATCTATTATTGACTGATTACAAAGTTTTATAAATTTGTTTCTTGCTTTATAAAATGGAATACTTATAACCACTTTGATTCCCACAGAGAGGTTTGTAAAGATCAAATGAGCTCACAAACGTGGAAGAACTTTGCAACCTTAATTTCTTTATAAATATAAAACAGTTTTGTTATTTAGTGCCAGAGTGGAAAGGGCAGAGGAAAAAAAACATGAAGAAGGGAAATTGAATGCAGGGAATATTTTGATTCTCCAACATTTTTCTAAAGTTGTAGAGAGAGATTTGGTGGTGGGTAACTAAGAAATTGAGAAATAGCAGTACTAATGAAGCAGATCAGGTCAGGTACAAATGAGACACTGAAAAAAATTCACAATAGCTCACATGCACATTGTTTGCAAACTTAATGGATTTATATTCCCAAAGACCTCCTAAAGACTCGTTAATCTCAATTTAGTTAAAAATACTATGCTAGGTTACATTTCAAAAATTTTCATAATGTCGAACTTCATTGCACTTAAGAGGAGTCTATGGATCTACTAAAATTGCATACTTCTGAGCTCTACCTCAGAATTATGAATTGAAAGATCCATGTAAGGCCAAAAAAGACAAAAACAACTGCATCTGTCACCCCTGGGAATCCCAGTGTTGTGAACTAAGGCTGAGAGTAGAAAGTCAAGGGCTTGCTTAGGAGAACGTAAAATATGGACATTTCACTTTAGTGTGATTGGGAGAATGACAAGTATAATAAGCAAAAGAAACTGCAGAGTGATATAGAAGGTTTATCTATCTAATGCTTTCCTGTATCCAAGCCTATGAACAGCTTCTGCAGATGGAAACTCCTCTGAGTTTGGTCTGGTGACTTGCTTTGGCAACTAGAACATTAGCAAACCTGACATAAGCAGAGAATTGAAGTATTCGTGCATGAGGCATAACCTCCCTTGCTGCTTTTGAAAGTCCTGAGACAATGAGGATGTGAATAAGCCTAGTCAACCCTGAGGGTATTGCAGGGTCCACCATCCTCAATCCACACACCTAATAGCCAGCACCAATTTCCATACATGATGAGGCCATCCTACACCAACCAGCTATGCAGCAGTCAACAGCAAATGGACTAAGTGTGCAAGCTTGGATTTTAGCAAGGACAGGACTCCACAGCAGGTAAGGTGATCCAGAGCCCACGTGAGTGTTAACCAAAGCCTAAGGAAAGGGGTTTTGGAAGGAACCTCATGCAATTTGTTATCTAGACTATAAAAGTATAAAATTAATATTAGAAAGCATAACAAAGGGTCTCCTCTAAATATGCTTCATTTAGTTTAAGTGAATGGTAAAAAAAAAGAGTGAATAGCACTTTGCAGAGCCTTGAGGAAGAGAAAGGCAGTATGGAGAAATAGGACCAGAATGTCACAGAAAGTAACAAAGAATCTTCTGAAGACACAGAGCAGATGTGTTCAGGGCTCCATAAAATTATGGCTGAGAACAGGCCTGTAGTTTGAGCAGTTTAAATTGGTGGGTGCTAGAAAAACAATTAGAGTTAACTTAAGGTTTTAAGGACTGAAAGAAGGTTGACACTGAGTGACAACTACCTTTTGAAGAAATGGTAAAATAAGATCAAAGGAAGAAAAGCAATTTATAAGTTTTTAGAAAGGTCAATAAAATTTTGTTTTATTAACACTCTGAATATGGCACTAAGAGCCAAAGGGATAGACTTAAAGGCATAATTTTTCTCTAATATTTGACATCTTTGTCTATGATGAATTATCTTTGGTATCATTTTTAAGATATCTTCAAAACAAATGCATAGTCATTTGCCAAATACATTTGTAACTCTGACTCTTCCAAATGCTCACTAAAATGCCAGGAAAGATTGTTTGTTTAATTATTTGGTTGGACACACACACACACACACACACACACACACACACTCCATGAGGAAAGGAATGAGAGAGGAGACAGCAGAATGTTCTTTTACCTGTAATAGAAATCAGCATAATTAGGAAACTAGAACAAGTTGAATGAGCCATAATTGACTTAACAGTTTGAAAAAAAATCCCTGAAAATCTATTGCTTACAAAGTTAAGAAGCAAGAAAATTAGCAGAGCAGAATCCTGACTATGGCTAGGAATTGAAAATATTAAGGACCCCCGAAGATAGGAATTAAAGTGAAATGGGAATATTTTTTGAAGTCTATAAAAGAAACAATTAAGTTCCCAAGTCTCTTCAGCAAGAAAACAAATCTTTACAGATTATCCTAAAATTTGGCTGGGTAGATTAGGCACAACTGAAATCAAGAAGGCTTACCAAAGAAAAGGCATTAAGTGACAAGTCTATTGAATGTTGAGACTATTAACACCCTTATTCTACTTGGCTCCAGGACTTTGGCAATTTTGAGCATATTCCAACCCTCCATCCACCTCACCCAATGTCAAGGATTAGAAAACAATTTTCTAACTAAAATAAAAAGATACACGGGTTTCAACTCTGGCTGCAAGATAAACGTTGAGGAATGCAGAATTGTGTTCCTTTAAATGTTGAATGAGATAACATCATATTTTATACTGCAACATGGTGAAGCTGGACTTACATGTTTCATTATACTTTATAAGATTTTGCTGATTTATTAAAAAATGATTAAGCAGTTGTACATGGATCTGAAGGCCATCACTCTCTTTTAAGGCAGGATTTTACAGTGTGTAGCACTGTTCTGTATCAAGTCTTTACATAAAAATGGCATGAGAATGAGAGCAGGAAAAATGTTTATCTTTGCTAGTGTTCATTGGTTATAGCCTTTTTGTTTATATTTTAAGATAACAGGCTTATGACAGAATTCTTCATGGCTCCAGTCTTGAGCACTTGAAGTGTTTAATATTATATAACACAGTATTCATGGCTGAATCCCTCAATCTGCAACCTTACAACCACCAGCTGTGGGACCTTACACAAGTCATTTAATCTCTTTTCACCTGTTTCCTCACTTATACAATGAGAACATTAATATCTAAATCGCAGTGTTGTTTCAAGAATCAAATAAAAGCCATAGAAGTCCTTACTATACTACTGGGAAGATCAAATATTATTCCTTTATCAAACTGAGAAATTCCATAGACCATGGAATTGCTTTATTTCTAAATGCTTATAAAGTTTTTTTCTAACATTAATATTCTTAAAATCCTTTCAAAGAATCAAAATACAAAATAAAACTTTTCTCTTTAACTATATTAAATCTAAATTTTTCATTATATTCACATCAGTGGACATTTTCTTAGCTCTGAAGAAGTTGCATTGCTTTGTAAGCATAAAACAGAATTAGTTTTAGGTGGCATTGACTGATTCCAAGTCCAATCATGTGACAAAAACTAGCCTGTGTCTACCTGTGCAACATAATCTGTTTTGCTACATTGAAATATCAATTTTAAAATGCCACTTTCCTTGAGTAGCAAGTAATTATCTGGAAGAAACATATTTTATCACTACCTATGGCCGATATCAGGCAGCAAATCTTCAGTCCCCAGCACATGATCCCGTGTTTCCTTACAAATTGTGCTGCTGAGCAGTACTGTGCCTTAACACTTTTAAATAAGATCTTGACACCTGTGTCATTGTGCAGTCTTGGATCTGGACGACAAGATTTTTTTTCCCTTAATTTAAGCACACTATTTTTCATCAAATGACAAGCATACATTATGGCTCTCCATTCTAACCAAGGATCTAAAGGCTATTTCAATTTGACTAGAGCGGTTTTCTGCCAAATGGCTACTCTAAGTTACACTGTGCACATTACCCACCAGAAAGCACAGAGTTGATGAGAGTGCACTGTCAACCACCCTGCACATCGATATGGGGGTTATTTGATTTGAAATTGGATTCTAGCCTTCCTTGATCTGCTGTATAAATGGAGAAGCATGTGTTGAAGAAATTCTTCCAAAGTTTATGAAGAATGTGATGTACTTTCCCCCCCCCCAGAGTTTATCTTCTACTTTGTTTGATTCTAGCACAAGTTATCATCGGAGTGATAAATATGCAAAGCTAAAAGTAGAAGGAGTTTTTTTTTTTTTTTTTAATGGAAAGAAAACTTAGGAAAAATTATTCTATGCATGAATTTCTTCTGTGATACGAGGTGGGTGCAAGTTGCAGACTTTTGTAGCAGAATGGCTTTGTGACCCTTCTTTAAACATTTAAGACTTAGTTCAGAAGTTCACTGAATATGATGAGACATGATTCTTAAGTATGGAGCCTTCAAAAAAATCTTCTAAATATATAATATTCTCAGCGAGACATGTCAGTCATTGTCAAGATGAAAGTCGTTTAAATGCTAAGTTCCTGGTAAACTGTGTCTATATCGTAGGGCTCTATTCACAAAGCAATACCTTAGCTGTATGTGGAGAGCATACAAAAAATATACCATTTTATTATGGGACATACTGAATGCTGAATATTGTGATGTAGGTTGGGAGGGAGGGAGTTTGCTATGCAAGTTACATGCTTATCACCAGTATGTGGATGGCCCTCAGGGCAGCACAGGGAACTTCAGAGAAAACATATTAAATGGGCATGGGAAGCATCCTTTTGACCCACATAAAAGGGCCTTTGTGTAGATCTCATGAGCACAAGATTTTTATTTTCAAGTGGATAAAGATGTGCAGTTTCTTTAGAATCAAAGGTAGATTGGCAACACTTTCAGTAAATGGCAAAATAATTATGAGTGTATTTGGTATTCAGTGTAAAACATTCATCACTTTGAATGGTTTTGGCATCAAGGCAGCTGTAATAGGCAATCCCACAAGAACCCCTTTGTAATTTAGCATTAATTGATGTTCCCTTATTGTAATGGCAGTTGATAAGTTAAAAGACACAAAATTAAAGAACGAAAACAAAATGCTCTGCCCAATCCTTTACAGCCTTGCCAGTCACTGGGAAAAAAAAAAAAAAAAAGTGCTGTGAAATAAAGCAGATAGAAGCAGTGTCCAATTTTCAGAGATTAAGGATCTGGACTTTTACTATGTGTTTGTGCTTATATGCTTAGGAGTGCATATGTCTGCTAAGGATTAAAATTGAGAAAATTACTGTTTCCAAAAATTTTTAAATTCCATTTTTATTTTTTTACCATATGTATCCTAGATTGAGTACAAATGCTCCCAACACTCCATTCCTTTCTGTATCCACACCCTTTGTTCAATGAGTTTGCAGCTACTCCCATCAAAAGATTAATTCTGTTTCCCATCTCTTAAATCTGAACTGACCTATGGACTTACATTAGCCAGTAGCATGTGACAGAAGTGGCAGTCTGCTGGTTAGGAGTTTAGACTCCTACTGGCTCGCTTGAACCCCTGCCCAGCTGCCCTGTGAATGTGCTTGATTAGTCTGCTGGAGGTGAGAGACACATAGAGCAGAGATGAATTAGCTCAGCTGGGGCCATCCTACACTCACCAGCCTCTTGTTGACCCTCTGGCTGATCACAAATGGCTGAGTGATCACAGACATAATCACTGGAGGTTGGCCCAAACCAGAAGAGCCACCCCTCTGAGCCAAGCCTAAATTGTCAACCTCCAAAACACGGAGCTAAAAAAAGTGCTTAAAGTTATAATCCACTAAGTTTTGTGGCGTTTTATTTTTTAATGTAGAATTAGAAAGCCATTTTGACAAGGTAGAATAAAGTGGTACTAGTTTACAAAACATAAGGCTCAAGTTTTAATTTTAATAGTATTGAATTTATATGGTAAAGTCAATACTTTGGCCGTAGTGATTCTTATCCTCTTCATCTATTGTCCTTGCTTTCTTACCTTCAGATCTAAAACGCCTTCCCCTAAGGTACAAATTAGCTTCATCCTTCAAAGCCCAGACCTCATACTCTTTCTCTAATAGAGAGGGGATAATTAACAATCAAAGATAGGTCATGAGCAGATACTTTGACTGAATTGGTTGTGCTTGGGGCAAAGACAATATGCAAAATGATTAACAATATGAGACTATCATCAGGGCCATTTTGGTGAATTCAGTGGGTGACCAAAATGTGTCCCCAAGGGCAGGTGTTTGCTTTGCAGGATTTGGAACTTTGTCTTAATCACTTGAAATGTTGAGTATTCCTAATGCATGGAATTTCAATACTTAGTCACTCATGCACATGTAGCCCACTAATATTTCAATTGCTCTGACTTTACCACTTGTTTTCTGGTACAGAATGAACAGAGTGATATTTTATGTAAATAGCATTGAGCCTCATTTTGAATCCATATGTCTAAGAGTAGTAACTCAATTGGTTTTATTTGTTGTTTATACCAGGGATTGAACTCAGGAGTGCTCAACCACTGAGCCACATGCCCAGCCTTTTAAAAAATATTTGCAGACAGGGTCTTGCTGAGTTGCTTAGGGCCTCACTATGTGATGAGAACTTTGAACTCGCCATCCTCCTGCCTCAGCCTCTCAATTTGTTTCAAATGTACTCTAGCAGGTTGAAAAAAATATATAGCTATGCCTTTACATCTATCTTTTGAAATTTTTGAAAGACTCAAGTTTTAAGAATTCCATAAGAATCTCAAAATGTATACACACACACACACACACACACACACACACACACACACATATATATATATGTTTTATTTACATTGTTATTATTATGGTTTGGAGGTGAGGTGTCCCCTAAAAGCTCAAGTGAGAAGGTTCAGAAAAGAAATGATTGTATTATGAAAGCCTTAATCCAATCAGTGAATTAATCATCTGATGGGATTGAATGGCAGCTGAAGGTAAATGGGGTGTGTCTGGAGGAGGTGGGCCAAGGACATGGCTATGGGGTATATATTTGTATCTGGCAAATGGAGACCTCTCCCTCTGTTTTCTGATTATCATGTGAGCTGCTTCCCTCTGTCACGTTCTTCTGCCATGATGTTCTGCCTCACCTCAAGCCTTGAGAAATGGCACCAGCCTTCTATGGACTAAGACCTCTGAAACTAGGAGCCCTCAAATAAACTTTTTCCTCCTCTATAATTGTTCTGGTCAGATCTTTTAGTCACAGCAGCGAAAAAGCTGACTAAAACAGTTACCACATCTGTAATCCCCTGGGCTTATATAAAAATTAGACTCTAATTTTAGAAATTGTCCCATCACTAATACTCACAATGAATTAATGGTCTTTTGTCTTTTCCTCTAACCCTATAAAATGTTTTGATATACCAATTATAGTATTTAATGTCAAAGTCAGTCATTCTTTCTTTATTCCAAGTGGCCTCATGCCCTCAAAATGTAGACAGAAGTATTTAACAATTTTATAGGAGCATCAATAATATCACAAGCACGAATTAAAAGGTTTTACAAATGTTAGCTGATTTAACACTCACAACCTCATATCTGAGGTAGATACTACTACTGACTCCTTGTTATTGACTAAGACATACAGAAGCAAAATACCACATCAAAGGTCATACCACAGGTAAACAAGGACTCAGACAGAGTCAGTTCAGCCTAGAGCCTGGGCCTTATTACCTTTCCTTTCATACCTAGCGGCCAATGTTCACTGGATAAGCTAGTTCTGGATCCCATAGAAAAATTATATTCTGCTGAAAAAGAGTCTGTGCAGAGTACTGTGATGGCTAAGTTTTATGTCATCCTGTCTAGAACAGGCTGGGCAACCAGTAATTCAATCACACACTATTCTAGGTGTTATTGTGATGGAGGTATTTAATAGAGGCAGTTAACATTTGTTCACTTCTAAGTAGAGGATCACCCTCTCTACTGAATGTGGGCTGCGTGTAGTCAGAAGGAGTTGAAGGCTTTCCAAGCAAATATCAAGGTTTCCCAGAGAAGAGAGAATTCTGCCTCAAAACTGCAACCTTAATCCCTCTTGCATTTCCACTTTTAGGGATTTGGACTTGTCAGCACCCACAATTACAGAAGCCAATGCTGTAAATCAAGATAGATGATAGATAGACTAGATGATAGAGACACACACACCAAACAAAAGATACTGAATAACTTGCATTTATTTAACATATAGCATTTTATTTTATGTTTTTTAAATAGCAAATCTATGAGATTAATTATTATCCCTGGTAAATAGATAGAGAAAATAGATGCCAATGTCTCAACTTTTATTTGATTTCTATTATGCACACCCCTTATTTGAGGACCTTGGCCACTTTTGAAGCTAGGTCTTTTCCTCCTATATTTCTTGTCCAGAAGCATGTGTTACTGGGTGCTTCTCTGTTGATGGATATGGGCCTTCCTTTGCCATAACACCCTTTCTAAAAACCAAATTCACTGCAAAAAGCAACTGAAGATAAAGTCATTCGTGTGAGTAAAACAAAAATGAGAATTATTCACGTTTCAATAAGCAAGAGGAACAGAGAAAATCTGTTGTGAGTGTATTTTGGGAATAAAGTACCAACAATCCAGTTAAATCATAGCAATAGCAGACATTTATATCCTGCTGTGTGCCAGCCCCTCCTCTAGTCACATACCATCCCATGCATTGATCATAATGTCCTCATGGAGTAGGTACTGGTAAAGTCCCCAATTTAAGATCAGTTAATGAAATAGAGCCAGGACTTGAACTCAGGTAATCTGTCTGCTTAGCTTACCTTCAACCACCTGATGTGCTACTGCCCCTGGGGTATGTACACGTAAGGACAGTGCAGGAGTGTGGGAGTGGGTACAATGAATATGTGACAATTATTGGAAAATAATACATGACAAATACTTTGTAGACATTATCCTACTTAACACAAAGGTAAAGTGATCTATATACTTTTTCACAGCTTAGCAAATAAACAGATTCAAATAAGTTTGAAAACGTGCAGAAGATTAAACGAGCAACATGGTGACAGATTGCATGGCTCTCAAAACTTGCCTTTCCCTGCATGCCATTATGCTACCAAATGACAAGCTTGGGAGAAGTGTCTCCTGAGTGAGGAGATTCAGATCTTAGACCTGGTATAACAAACAGCTTTTGCCCCTGGTCATGCCATCATAACTGCCTTATAGCCCAGCTCAGAAACACCAGTCCACATGTCTTTTGAGCCCCACTATAACAAGAAATTCAAATAGCCACATGACGTGCTGGCAGTGGCACACTGGAAGTCACATGAAGTGATTTTTGTTGTTACTATGGATTCCTATGATGAAGAACAGGTATTATAGTCTCGTCTCTGTCTTTCCCTGAAATGTACCTCTCTGGGAAACTCCATTATTTAAAGCATGTCCAAAATTTATAATTGGGAAGTTAGAGAAGAAGAGAGAAGTTTTCTCTTCTAGCAGCCTCAATTGAGTTTATGAAGACTGGCTGAGATGCTTCTGGAAATTCTACCACTTCTCATCTCTCTGTTCCTGTGTGCTCTTTTCCATTTTTTGTTTACTTTCTTTTCCTTGTCAACAATGACATATTTTCAGTATCACATAGAGGAAATAAAGCACTTCATCAAATCTAAGTATGTTAAAAATTATTCTGGAATAATTTTATACTTTACTTTCTTCCTTATCTTATAATATATCCAACAGAAATAGCTGTATCTTGCTAGGTGCAATGGCACAGCCTATAATCCCAGTGACTCAGGAGGCTGGAACAGGAGGATCCCAGGTTCCATGCCATCTTAGACACTTAGTGAGACCCTGTCTCAAAATGAAAAAATAAAAAGGACTAGTGATGTGATTTAGCTCATGATGTAGCTCAGCAGTTAAGGTGTCCCTGGATTCAGTTCTCAGTACCAAAAAAAGAAAAAACTGCATCATAGAATTAAATATACATACGTTGTGGTTGACCACAAAATAAGTCAATTTAACTATTCCAGGGGAATATATTTTGGGGTTGGATAGCCCATTATTAGGTATTTATAAAATCCACCCTCATCTGTTTAGTACACAAGGATGAAACCTCAAATATTATTTATCATTCAGAGTTCAACATCATTGAACTATCAAGTAACAGGACTATAAAAGTATTTTCAAAAGTAGAAAACTATAATACAGGCAAAGTTTGATTGGATGACTAAAAAATGGTTCAAAAGTTCAGCAGAGTTTGCAATAACCATTACCTATATATACAGTTAATTGTGCCCCACACAATGGAAAACATTATGATTTACAATCATTGTCTATGTTATGTTAAATCAGAATCAAAGAGTTGAAAGGTAGAAAGGAAAATGCCAAACTTTCTTACTCTGTTTATATTTCCTATCATTGCAATCCAAGATGAAGTAATAATAGTGTCTTAAATTTCATGTATGCCTAAAGACAAAATGATAACCATTTCCCTTTTGAAAGAAAAATGCATACTTAAATCAAACCCTTTTACTTATGATTTCAAAATTATATACTTTTCTCAAATAAAGGTTTTGTTAGTTTCCAGAGGAAAGCAAAAAAAGATGGGTTTCCTCCTAAATGTTTTTATTTATTTATTTATTATATTTATTCATCTTATTCCCTGAATGTAGTACTGATTTGCTTATTTTCTAATGATAGGCATATCCAGATCAATGAGAATACACTTTTTCTTCCTGTTCTGCTGCTGCTTCTTCAGCCTCCTCCTCCTTCCTCCTCCCCTTTCTCATTCTCCTCCTCCTCCTCCTTCTTCTTCTTCAGAGGAAAAGGAGTCTGATTTCTTCAAGCATGCAAAATAGAAATAGAACTCTTGCAGTGGCAAGAGGGGACCCAATACGAGGTTACCCAGAACACTGTTTTTCTACGTGAGATGTATAATACACTTTACAATTGAAAGGGTAGAAAGAGATTATTTAGGTCCTTCATTTGATGGGTGGCTCAATTTTATTTACAATACTGATTTTATTTGCCAGATTTAGTTATTATGGTGAGGAACTAGAAAAAGAGAGCTGAGGTCCATGTCATAAACCAAAAATGTGGAGACTAACATGTTTTGAATGACAGATAATTTATTAGGACTTTGGGTATTTTTAATCCTTATAAGATATTGCCATTTTATTAGAGAAGGTTTAGATTGGTTCAGTACCCAAGGAAATACATCTATTTTCCATTTGTTTATGGCTTGGAGAGGTTAAACTGCTCCCCAATGAAGCACAGAAGTGCTGTCTAAAATGGGAACTAAACATCATTCAAATCTATTGTCAAAACTTGGTATCTTTTCATTATATCATATTGGCATTTTTTCTTATTCATGGTATTTTTACATGAGGAATTAAAATGAGATATTAATACTAAATATTAATACCAATAACTAATTTTATTAATATGCCGTGAAACTTTGCTTATTTTCTTCTATTTCTTGCACAGCCTGAATGAGTTTGCTATGTGAGCATGGTTATACATGTTGACAAGTCTGAACAAGGTCTTACATTCCTTAATGGAATGAAATTTTGAATGATACTGACATTATAAATTGTTAAAACCTGAACTTTTTAAATATTTTGTTATTCAAGGCAATCATATTCATTATTTTTGTGGTAACATTATGGGACAGATGGAAGAAATAGTCTGATTTACATATTTATAAAAGTTGGGTATTCACCAAAAAAGATGATTTGCCAAAAAGTATACAGTTAGATAATAACAGACCAGGCTCACATCTATTGGTCTTTGCTCTAGTCTGATAGACTCCCTGCTTCTCTTACCTTTACTCTCTCCTCTCCAATTAACCACTAAATATATAGTCTGTGACAGAGAAAATCATTTCCTTAACTATTTTGTGTTTTCCTATACTCTATAGAAAAATAGGTAAGCTCTTTCACTCATCCTCAGTACTCCCTATAATCTCTCTCCACATATTTTTGTAATGTTATTTGTACCATTTGTTTTAGACTTTCTTCATTTTCATTTCTGGCTGTATACCACTTCCTTTTTTTGTTCCCATTTCATTACTGTGGATCAAACCCAGGGGAACTTGTAAACTGAGCTACATCCCCAGCTATTTTGTTTTTCATTTGAGACAGAATCACACTAAGTTGCACAGTCTGGCTTTGAACTAACCATCATCCTGCCTCACTCAGCCTCCTCAGTAGCTGGTATTATATGTGTATGCCATTATGCCCAGCTACCACAAACATTTTTAATTAGTTAATCTAGTTTCTATTTTCTTCAGATCTTCATGTAGGAAAACATCAATGCTTTTTCTAATCTCACAATTGGTCTAAAAGTTAGACACATGATGAAAACTGGGCCATGAATTTTATCTTGATTTTTTCAAAATGGAGTAAGAAAAGCAAAGCCACTTTCTTCTCTGGTTAACAGAGGGCAACTGTGTGAGTTCAAGCAATTCTTGGCCATGGTTACAAACCTATAGAAAGACTGGGGAGAATGATACTGATATACACTTAAAAGCAGATGAGAAATTGAATGAGATTTTCATTTATTATTTTTGCATTAATGTACATATTCATCCTTAAAGTTCTCAATTTGCGAAGCAACAAATCTGTGTCTTCAAATGAACCAGTTAGTTTGATTTGGATTTCTAGCCACTAAAGATTATGACTCCACACTATCAATTTCATGTTCATGCTATGAAGCCCAGTTTCAGTGTTTTCTTCCACACAGCCAGCCATAATTCCTCATTTTGATCACTGATGCCCTTGTCTATGCTTCATGGTAGTCTGGTACTAATTTGAGTTTAGAAACCTTCATAATCTACCCTATATCATCATTAGCTAAAGTTTTGTCTGTCTTCTCTCCCTGTCTGTGTCCTGTAAGTTAGTTTTCATGTTCTAATCATTAATATTGTGTTCAAGTACTCAGTTTAAACATAGTTGGAATTAAGTAAATATACTTAAATTTAAATGCATATTCATGTGATTTTCTTGCTTTTTTGAAGGCTTGGAGACAATATATAACAAAGTGTAAGATACATATAAATACAAAATGTACATGATTGTTTTCTGTTACTAATATAATGATTATCCTACAAAAATGTGGATGCTACACTGACATTTCTGCTTTTTATTTTTACAAAAAAAAAAAAAAAAGCAAGTCATCCTTTCTTGAGTGATGAGCTCATGGTCTGAAAAGAATTGATTTCAATGAGCTATAAACTACAGAGGAGTGTAGCAAATTTCAGTGGAGAGGCTGTATTTGTATTTCTTGATACAGAAATTTATGATAAAATTTTGTGAAATACAATCCTTTTCTTGGATAATTTATACTTATAGCACTGAAAATCATAGACAGCACTTAAGAAGAATTTATTATGTAGGAGCAGTGAGATTTTATAGAACATTATCCGTGCTAGGTTCTATGACTGAGGCAGGCTTGCTACAAAGAAGGAGGCCATATCTATAATAATACCATAGATGTGGGCATTGATATATTTTAAGGATACAGCAAGAAAAGATGAGAATGTGCTGATGCCATTCTTATCTACCTGTGAAACTGATGAGACTAACTGCAGTGATAACTTTAAAAAGGAGGCCATACTATTCCCTCCCTCACATGTATTCTCAAACTAAAGGGTCCATGAAGTAAGAATGATCATAATTAGCTCAATTACACTAATTGTCATCTTTTCTTTATATGTGTAGACATGATCTCCTTTTGTTTTTGTAATTCAGGCTCAATGGTTGTGTTGCAATCTTGATGAAATCAAACCAGTCAAATAATTGTCATTATGGTGGTAAACCAATAAAAAAGAGTGATTTAAGGCTTAATTTGCATAGATGAGGTTTGGGGATTTTTTTTTTTTCTGAAGGATATAACCTGTGAAACTTGCTTGCAGTTTATAGAGTAAGGTGATTTTATGTTTGAAAAATACTGACTTTTGTCAGGAAGTATCTAAGGCTTAATTTGCATAGATAGCCTGGACTAGCCTGGACTTGCTTGAAAAAAAATTTTTAAAGGAGGAAACATTTTTAAGGTTCTATGTATTCAGTGAAGTTGAGAGGAAGTGAACAGGAGCAGTTGATAGTCCTGATTGACACTAGGGATGGAGAAATGTTCTAGAGGAAAGATTTCAGACAGAACAGACCTCAAAATGCAATATCTCTAGCAAACTGAGCATGTTAAATATAGCAACAGTGGCAGCCCCAGAAATAACATTTGTAAATTTGTAAACCAAGTTTGAACCATGGAATTTCTATTTAGTGCATGTGGGTATTTTAAAACCTTCACCCCAAGTAAAACTCTCAAGTACCTTAGAGGTTTCATGTGTGTGTCTGTGTGTGTGTGAGAGAGAGAGAGAGAAAGAGAGAGAGAGCGCGAGAGAGCGAAAGAGAAAGATATTTCATCTTCACACATACATCATCATCATCATTATCATCACAATCATCATCATCATCTTAGAAAATTGTTTTGATCGCTAAACAATTTAATTTTCAATGAAGTATCTACTACTCAGTGTTTTGAGTCCTTTTCACTATTGAAGAAAAGAATACTGAGTAAATTCAGGGGGGAGAGAGAGAGAGAGAGAGAGAGAGAGAGAGAAAGAGAGAAGTGGGTGGGGGGTTGAACAGTTATTCCCCTTTACTAGTTGGGCTATTACTCTGGCTTCAAATGTTAATCTTCTCTGTCAGTTTAAATATAATTGAATCAAGAACAGGGACCAACCCTTTTAAAGGCATTAATCTGGTAACTTCAGCAATCACATCTTGGTTTCTGAGAGAATTTGATGAAAATCCCAAACAAATGTCGCAAGGCTTACCCAGATATTCCGACTCACTCTCCTAGCCCGGTGAAGAAGGTATTTTTTTTTTTAAGGGTGGTAGATTTTGTTTTTGTTTGTTTAACTGTTATAACAGTTCATGTTTTGGGAACTGGTTTAAGACATTTCTTTGTAGCAATTGCAATTTTAACAACAGATGAAACTCTTTGTAGCAAATCTCCACTGGGGTAGAACTAAAATCTGGAAATAATCAGCAACCTCTGAGCATCAGAAATTCTTTAAAAAAAAAAAAAAAAAAAAAAAGCAAAACATTTAAACGCAGCTGGAGTCTGGTAGTGGTTGGGATAGGATTCAGGAGGTACCTAATCCCTTGGGGTTACTCACTATTCCCCTCTTCCTTGTCTTGGATGTGGAACTAAAAAGCCCCAGGGTGTTGATGGTTGCAAAGAAACTATAGTATCTGACACCTGCTGGGAGCAATAAATAAAGAACTATGCCTGCCCTTGTTGGTTTGTTCCTATCTTGCTCACTACCAGAGTCAGTCTTTTCTTCTAGGCTAGGGTTTTGGAAGAGATGAGTTCTATTTCCCCATGTAAACAAATCTGATAAGTAATAAAAGCCATTGTTGTTCACATGGCACTTAAGACATATGCACTTGACCTATAATATAAGCAAGGCTTCACTTCTGAGAATTACAACTATAATTTTTCTGAAAGGAGCACGATTCCAAAGCAGCTTTTTGAAATAGTCTTGGGTCAGGTAGTCTGTTTATCATGGGATGAGGGGTTTCCTGTTAACTAATGAAAACTGGCCATTGCTTATGATTTGTGCAGGCCAAATTACCTGATGTTTTATGTTGACCAGTTCTGTCCAGTGATACTAGGTATGCTCTCAATTCTGTTTAGAAAGAATCAGATACTGACAAAGAGATGAATCTCTCTTTTAACTATGGTGCTTCACAAAATAATAAACATAATAGGCGAGAAATAGAGGAGTATGAATGTAGCACTGACTTGGTTGTTTTTTTAGTCAACCAAAATTGAGATTGCTATAGAAGTGAAATTCATCCAGACAAATCTTTTAATCAGGAAGGAAAACAGAAAATCAGGTAGCCTACAACAAACTCTAAATTCTGACAACCAAATATCCAACCTATCTAATTATTTGCTTATAAAAGTAATTACTCTAAACCACTGCAATTCAAACTAGCCATTGATTTCCTCACTAAAATTCACACTTTTCTCTATTTGGCAAGTAAACCAGAGCACAATATTTTGCATTCTGTTAAAATGTTTCCCCCCCCCTCTGGAAAATGAATGAAAATGTGTTTCATGCCATATGCCTGATATTTTCTAGTTGTACTTGTTCACATATTTTTGACTCTACAATATCTGGCACTGTGAGATGCAAATCCTAAGCATTCTTTAGTTACAATCTTGCTGAAAAGATAAAACAAAGAAATTGAGTAAAATCTCTTTAATTTCAATTACCAACAAGATCAGTATGTTTTAAGAGATGTTTTCCATTTGATTTACTTAGAGGTAGTGCTTATTCTTTCAGAAAAGCAGTGTTTTCCCCTCCTAATTCTTTCTCTCTTTTTCTTTCTCTTCTTGGTATTGGTTGCAAGGTTGAATTCACCACAAAGGAGAAAATCACCATGATGGTGGCTACTAAGAAAGCCTACCAAAGGAGATATAGTGTATAGTTTTTCCTGTAACTTTTGTCTTCTTCTCTTCAAGATAAACCTTCACCAGTGACCCCACTTAAAACTTCCCTGAATAAATGACAGTAAGTTTTGAAGACAACCTATTTCTCTTCAAGTTCTCTCTCTTTTGAAATATTTTAAAGCCTGGTGGTAGAAAGAAAAATGCCAAGAGAAAACATACCTCTGAATGTTAGCATTGGTTATAACTAGATGGTAACATATTTATTTGTTTCATTTTTCATTTCATAGTTTATTTATATATTTTACAAGGCAGACACCATTTCTACTTATTTCATCCTTAATTCAGCTGACATTTCTCCCTTGACTTTGAAATTGTTGTCGCTTGATAAGATAGCTAGAGATTTTCATCTTCCTATAAAAACTTGAATGACTTTGTCATGATTAAAGTTCAAAAGAATATTGCAGTTTTTTTCTCTTATACATCCAGTGTTCAAACTGGCATAATTTAATAAGCAAAATTTGATATCTGTCAAGTAAGAATTGTTCCATGTCTATATCTGTAGCACTTGAAGTAAAAGACTGATTTTTGTGAGTTTTTCAAACTACCAACTTCAACCAAGTGAATCAATGAAAAATAAGTAGTCATACCCAGTGGTTTAAGTTTAAACATTGGCTCTCACAGAAGATGTTGAAAAAAGTATTCTTATCACTCAATAAATGAAAAAGATGTCAATTTTTTTTTAATAAGATTCTCCCTATATCTTCCTCCCTGGACTCTGTAGTGAAAGAAAGTGTTAATGATATACATTATATGACCTATGTTATAGTGTCCACATATTACCTGTTGCTACCCATGCCAATCAGTCTGCCTCAGCTCCTGCCATCCACATCATGAAAGAAAACAACACTTTTGCAAGTACCTCAGAATTTTTTGGCACTTGGTAATTTTAAACTATTCCTAAACAGAATGTTTTAATATAATGCATTTTCCACTGATTTAAGTCATTGTCATTTTAAGTATATTACTAAATACATTCTGCCCAATTTTTATTGCCTTTAGAGACATTAAATTTAGTGCTTTACAAAAAGGGAATTTGCCTTATCAAAACAATCAAGATCCTGAGAAAAAAAGTAGAGACTGCTTACTATGTTTTTTACTATTAAAGAATGTGCCTGTTTTATAACTTAGCAAATTTAGAAAAATCCGTAGTTTGAATTTTTTAAATAAAGTAAGTTAAAAACATTTTTATAATATCATCTTCATATTCTCTGAATAATGAAACCAGAGATAAGTTTTACTTCATTTTTTTGAAGGATTCATTCTGATACATGCATTTACTAAAGGTATACAATAATGGATTAAAGAACACATGATGGCATTGTTGAAAAGTCCTGACATGTGGAGAGATTGTTTTCAGGGTTCTAGCCCAGCTCTACTGTCAAAGATCTATGTGATAGAGAATAAACCACAAACTCTTTTGGTCCCAATTTCTTCATATACTAAATAAGAGCTTTTTACCAGATTATCTCCATAGCCCCTTCACATCTAGAGTACAATGATTCTGTCTGTTTTCACCAGCAAAAGGCATGGTTAGTCAACATGTAATACATGATGAAATGTTGTCTCTTCATATTAGGAGCTAATGAATAGCAAGTTGTCTGAGAGATGCTCTCTCTCCAAATAGTTATTTTAAACATGCTAGGTAATAGAAATAGAAATTATAACAAAGCAGATATTGTCATAATTCTGAATTTTAAATTTAGTAGACTGGTTCTCTTCTGAACCAGTTTTGCTTCTGAGGGATACTTGGTAAAGTATGAAAATATTTTTGGTTATCATGACCTGCACCTAATGGATAGAGGCCAGGGGTGAAACTAATTCCTACAAGACATAGGAGAATCTCCACAAAAAATCACATGGCCCCAAATGTCAGTAGCACCCTGCTTGAGAATCCCTGGCAGTGGAAGAGTTTGACATTTGGGTAAAGATTTCCAGGATAAGCATGTTTCTCAACATCAGCATTTTTCAAATTATTCTGGGGACACTACAAAAAGAAACAAAGAATACAAAATCACTCAGAAACTCCATCTTAAGACAGCTAACATTAAATTAAACATGTGAAGACTGTAAAAACAGCTGAGATTCGGTGAAAGAAAATCAGGAAGAGGAGAAACTCAGGGAATATAATAGTAAATATCAAAAATCCAAATTGTTAAGAAAAATTATAATTTGTGATGGGAAGTGATATACTCCGAAGGAAAAAATATCTGTGGATTGCAGTCCTGTTGCAGGAACTTGGAGTGCAGGGTTAGCAGACTAAACCACCCCAGACACAGTTCAGTTTTTTTTTAAAAAAAGTAGTAATGGGGCTTCAGAAGGAACAACATAGCGGAACCGTATTTGAAAGAGTCATTTTGTCTGTGTGCCAGCAATGAAGGAAAATACCTTTGTGTTGCAAGCCTGGGCCCAGCTGTTAAGTTTCACTATGTAAGTTAGATCTCAAAGTCTGCCAAATTTTATATACATACACACACACACACACACACACACACACAGAGAGAGAGAGAGAGAGAGAGAGAGAGAGAGAGAGAGAGAGCGAGAAAGAGCTTCTGCCTATAGCTTGTCTTAGAAAAACCAAACTGGATCATGAATAATGAAAGATGAACTTAGCAACAGTGGAAATAGAATACTACCATAATAAAAAGAAAAGCAAAACTTAGCAGGAGATACTGGTAAATAAAGCAGACAAAAATTATAACCAAACATTCTTTTATATATTTAAAATATTTAAACTTAGGAAGACAGAACTCAAGACAGAGATGTGACTAGGACAGGGAGAGATAAAACATAAACTGGCACAACCTGGTAAAAATTGAGAACAAAATATCTGTCATGCCAATAAATGTAAGGTCCACAGAAAGCAGGCACCAAGATGGAAGCAAGGTGTGAGAATCACTAGGGAAAATGCCTGTGAGGATTGAAGGAACGGGGAAGCAGAGACTTGGGACCCTGGTGCAGTTTAAATACCCATAAAGGATGGAAAGGAAATAATGTTGGGTAGGAAACCCTGCATTGAAGTGCAACTCTGACAAAGTTTCAGTGAGATTTACAGGGAATCCCAGCAAAGACTGGTGGTTAGAATCGTTCCTCACAGAGTAGAAGTACGCTGGTTGTCTCAGTCATTGGCTGGGAGCAGCATGGAGAGTGTGGTGTTGGACAGCACTGGCTCTCAAAGGTTTGGCAGGCAGAGGCAGTTAGCTGTTCCCCCTCTGCCCAGCAGGTTCTCTTGATAGGAGCTCTGCCCGGCATACTTCCATGGCTGCCACTCATCCATGAAAAGATTTTTTAGCCTGCTTCCCAAAGGAAATCTTGACAATTACAAAGACACAGATAGAACAAAGAGATTAAGAAAGGTAAAAATATAGTCATGGGCAAAGTAATATTAGGCATATGCAAGAAAATATGCAGAGGTCATAATCCTAACTTCGGAGAACATTCGGGTCAACAAAAATGAATAAAATAAATGAATCAAAATCATAGTGAAAGCAATATGTATCTGAATTTATATTATACAGCTACAACAGAGAACAGAGGAAAATTCATTGTCTTAAAACACATATCAATTTTTAAAAATATTCAGCAGCTACAAAATTATAAAAAGAACATATAATAAAAATATAGAATTATTAAACATAAAAGCAATGTTTTAGTCACTTTTTTGCACCTCAGCTTTTTTTTCTTTCTTCCTTCTTCTTCTTCTCTTTTTTTTTTTTTTTTTTTGTAATGTTGTGTGACCAAACTACCTGACAAGAACAACTTAGAGGAGAGGAAATTTATTTGGGGTTCACATTTTCAGAGGTCTCAGTCCATGGGCTGTTACAGACTCCAGTGGTTTAGTCCATGGTCAGCTAACTCCATAGTTCTGGGCCAGATGAGGCAGAACACCGTGGCAGACAGGTTAAGGTAGAAAGGGCTGGGGTTGTGGCTCAGCGGTAGAGTGCTTGCCTAACATGTGCATGGCCCTGGGTTCAATCCTCAGCACCACGTAAAAATAAATAAATAAAATAAAAGTATATATATACTAAAAAAAAAAAAAAAAAAAAAAAAAAGGTTACAGTAGGGGAAAGCAGCCAGAAGCAGAGAGAGCTGCACTCACCAGAGTCAAAATATAAAGCCCCGAAGTGCACCCCCAGTGATGTACTTCCTCTAGCTACACCCTATCTCCCTACAGTTACCAATCCATGGTGGGGATTAATCCACTAATGAGGTTATACCTCTAATAATCTAATAATTTCACCTCTGAACCTCTGAATATATATATATACATATATATATATATATATACATATATATATATATATATATATATATATATATATATATTTTTTTTTTTTGGTACCAGGATTGAATTCATGGGCAGTCAACCACTGAGACACATCCCCAGCCCTATTTTGTATTTTATTTGAGCACAGGGTATCAGTGAGTTGCTTAGTGCCTCACTGTTGCTGAGGCTGGCTTTGAGCTCATGATCTTCCTGCCTCAGCATGCAAAGCTTTTGGAATTACAGGCATGTGCCACCCTGCCCGCCCAGCTGAATATTCTTGAATTATCTTATGCAGGAGCTTTTGGGCAACACCATATATATAAATCATAACACTACATAAGATAATAACAAATCGCATCCAGCAATCCATAATAATTAATACATCTATCCCAAAATAAATTGTTTGAATGAATGCAAGGCATTTATCATATAACCTATTTTGTAAATCTTAAGTTTTTATATTTTAATATCATAGAAATGTTGATATTTTTAATCAATGACATAGTGTTTTGTAATTCCTGTCAGCAGGTTATAGT
Source organism: Tamias sibiricus (assembly GCA_025594165.1). Taxonomy (NCBI): domain Eukaryota; kingdom Metazoa; phylum Chordata; class Mammalia; order Rodentia; family Sciuridae; genus Tamias; species Tamias sibiricus. The sequence goes on from CM046660.1 coordinate 128,639,818, forward strand.
TGTGACCAGGTTGTTTGAAATGTTTTTTGACATTATGGTAAGATGAAGAAAGTGTTAGTATCAATACTTCTTTTACTTTGATAATATGTGGTAATAAAAATAAGTGATAATATCATAGAAAGCTACTGACAGTAAATTTTACAATATTCAACTATCTTTCACAAATGAATCAATCAAGTGGGAAATTATAATATAGATGGAAATAAACATGATGAATGTGTCTGTCTTGGTGGAACAATGGCATTATGTGAGTATGGAGAAAGAAGAAACAATTTTTCTAAAGTCAACAACAAAACAAAAACGACAATTATTCCCATCATTATTGAAAATTATACTGGAAATACTATTCAATACAAATAAGCAAGAGAAAAATATTAACAGGCATAAAAATTTGACAGAAAGAAGTAAAAGTCTTCTAATATCCACATATTTTAATACACACAGTTTTAATTGATTGTCATGACATTGTATATCCCTATGAAAAATTAAGTAAAAAATTACAATATTAAGTTACACAGCAAACACTATCAAAAAAAATGTTGGGGAGTATATGAAATTGACACAGGAACCTACTTGGGAGTGCTCTCACTGGCCAAAACTGAAATAACTCTAGCAATAAGATAAATTATTGCAGTACTCTATTGTCATTGAATACATACCTATGGACTTAATGAGTGACTGGGTAAATGAATGGAGGAGAAAATACAGAAGTATAGAATGAATGAAGGAAATAAAACAACAAACAAAAATTCATCATGAGAGTAGGATATAACTGAGAAATAACTGCTGCCAGTAAGATCCATGGATGAATGCAAAAGTTACTGGGGGAAACTTTAAGACGAAACTTTGCAAAGCTGCGAAGCATCTCCCCTAAATATTTATTTACTGTTTAGTTTTAAACTTGTTTACAAATCTGTGGTACTCATCCCAACCAAGGGGTGAATCTTAGTGCCCTACCAGTTGAATGTGGGCTGGTCTCAGAGGGTCAGTTTTACCCAATGAAGTGTCAAAGGGGAAAATGGAAATTTTACAAATGAAACACATGGCAGTCCACTGTATCCAGGCAATTGAAGTTAATATCACTAGTAATGTCATATTGATAGTATGTACTCCCAACATGAAGCTATGAAAGAATACTTTATCTCTGCGATTTTTTTCATCCAAATCCATACTTGTGGAGTGCTCATGAAAGAATATTAAACAAATCCAAATTGGGCACTATTCTAAAAAGTACCTGATAAGAAATCTTGAAAATTGACAATGTTGTTAAGAATAGGAAAAATTGAGAAAATGTCACAAATTGGAGAAGACTGAAGAAATGTGACAAGTAAATGCATCAAGCATGATATCCTAGACTGGGTTCTGAGATAGACAAAGGACAAAAGTACACTGATTGGTTAAATCTGGAAAAACTGACAAACTAAAGTCTATTGTTTACTTAACAGTATTATACCAATATTTATTTCTTGGTTTTCATAAATATACCATGGTTTTGTAAAATATCAATATGATAGAAGCTAGGTAAAGGGCCTATGGGAACTCCCTGTACTATCTTTACAACTCTTATATGTCAAAATTATTTCAAAATGTAAATTTTACTTAAAATGTCACACAAAGTAATGTAATGCTTTAATTAGGACAATTCCACACAGGGACTTTCACATTATGATGAGAAGTTATTTAGAGTGATTGTTCAAATAAAGAAGGTCAGACAAGACTGTTGAAAACTGACACAGAAGCAGAGATCTGAGCAAGGAACCAGAGTTATTTAGGCAAATGAGCCATGGGAGCAGGCCAGCCAAGATCAGCAGAGCCAAGTGGCCAACCAGAAGCTAACCATAGACCTGTGAGTGAATGAGGCCAAATGAAATCTGTTAAGCCTAGCTCAGATTAGTTGAATGATAAAAGCTAAATTGAAAACTAGAAAAAAAAAAAGTGCTTTAAAAAATCTACTGTATCCAAGTAGAGTTTCGTGGCAGTTTGTTACCCACATTATTGTGACAATAGTAACTGATATAAATGCAAACACACCATTACTCACACCACTGAACAACGAGATATTAAATAATTTTTATAGTAATCATATGAGGAAGAATTTAGGGAAAAGAGAAACATGGGAAAACATTTTCTTCTTTGATCTGAAATTGTCCAGTATGATGGCAGGTATTTTGACAGCCATTTTTAGAGACTGATACTGAAGGAGCCCCAATTAGGAAGGGCTATTGCAGCTAGCTGGAAGCCATAAGTTCCACCTGATATGTATGTGACGTACCTGTAGGCACCCGCAAAGCTGAAGGTATATAACCGGGTGAAAGCGGTCTGAGTTAGGAGAACGGAGAACGAATTCATTCAGTCAGTCGTGCAGTCGCTCGGTCGGTCAGAAGAAGAGTTCGGGTCGGAGAAGAATCAGAGCGGCCAGAACGTAGGCAGAGCGGTTACAGAAGAGAAACCAGATAGAAGAAGTAATGGCTGGTCAGAGTTAGGCCGAGGCTCCCGAGGAAGAAAGAAGAAAGAAGAAAGAAGAAAGAAGCTCTAAAACAAGAAGAAAAACAAGAAAAAAAGCTCTCTCTAATCTTTCTCTCTAAAAATCTTTCTTTCTCTCTCTACGCTCTAAGAAAGTAGAAGTAAAAGTAGTAATAGCTTTACTCTGCCTCTGAGTTTTCCTCCCGCGGCGCCGTGGCTGGCCATGACAGGTAGCTTACATGATACAACAAGTCCAATTTATAAGGTCTAAATTTTTACCAAATATCAAAGAGTATGATAAAGCAGAAAGGTAGTAAAATATCTTTAATGACATTTGTCCCCATAAATATCTCTAGATATTTTACTTTGAAAGAAATAATAAAGGTCCTTCTTGAACACATCACATGTTGTTAGATATTCTGCTATAAAAAGCTAAGAGCATTGAATCAGTTCTCTGAACTCCACAAATGGATAAAGTATAAAAGCAGAAGTATCATTAGGAAACACTGGAATGTTTTACCAATAGATACTTGTTGGATTATGGAGAAGTACCCCTACATTACAGGAGCTTAAGATTGACTTTAGTCACAGAATACAATTATTAATTTTTCAGTAAGTAAAATTATGTAGAATGCACAAGGTAGAAAGAATACTATAATAAATTCTTATAATCACATCTCCATCTCTAAGAATTATCCATACATGATCAATTTTGTTTCATCAAAATACTTGTTTTCCTGCTCCCATATCATTTTGAAACCAACACCAGATTTCAAAATAAGAATATTTTAAGTGTTTATTTTTACATAGACTTTTTAAAATATCTCATATTAAATAATTAAAGTTATTTATTGATCATTATTTTTATTAAGTTTAGAGCAACCTCATCTGATAAAGTCAGAGCCCTATGCATAAAAGCCGTGTTTATCATATCATCTTAAGGGTTGCTAAACAGCTGAGGTCAGGTCATTACCCCCAGTGTAATAGTTGACCTCTACTTCATTAAAAAATATACAAACACTGTCTACCTGAGGGGAATGCTGGGTAAGGCAGATTCAGTAAGAATGGCTGAGAGCAGACTGAGGCATAGGGGCACATCCTGTAACCTCATTGTATTAGTGAGCTTTTCATCACTGTGACCAAACTATCTGACAAGAACAACTTAGAGGTGGGAAAGTTTGTTTTGGTGGTTTCAGAGCTTAAGTCCATGGTCCACTGATTCCATCTCTCTACTTCTGAGATGAGGCAAAATGTGGTGGCAGAAGGGCATGGCGAAGGAAAGCTGATCAGCTCATGACAGCTGGAAAAGAGAAAGGCAGTGAGGAGCCACACCCCCAGTGACCTACTTCCTCCATCCTGTTCCCACCTGCCCAGAGTCACCATTCATAATCTGTTCAGTTGTGTTAATCCACTGATGTTGTTACAGTTCTTGTAATAAAATTATTTCACCTCCAATCTTTCTTACATTGCCTAACACATGAGCTTTTGGGGGGACATTAAAGATCAGAACCATAACACCTTCTAAATGTGAAGCATTTTTTAGATGTTGAGAATATAAAAATAAAGTCAAGAACTTGCTCTAGAACAGTTTATTTATTTTCATTCTGTCATATTTATGTTAATTATTTTTATAAAATCAGTTGACAATTTTCTTGTAGGTAACCTCTTTTAAGACAGAATCTAAATCTGTTGTTTCATAGTATTGCTAGACAGTTTTACTTAAAACTTATTTGTCATATGTATACATTAGTATATCTAAAAATTTTAAATATATTTATCATAGCATAGGTTAAAAAACACATATTGGATAAGTAGCTTTGCCAATTTTTAAAGATTATATAATTCATCTAACTTTCATATGACAAAAAATGTGTAAAACTACTTTTGTTCATCCCCCCTTAATATGATAAAAAGGTCTATGTGATTTTTCTTGTTCAGTGACTCAATCTCAGAAATATATATCCAACAAGAATGAGTAAACCTACCCCTATTAGTGTGGCCTAGATCTGCATGTTTACAATAATTTAAACATTTATTACACCCATGTTTATGAAATTGATCCAAATAAATTATAGTATATGAATTTGAGTGTGGTGATGATTATATTGTATTATTTACATTTCAGTGGCTGGGACCATTTTCTCCAACGTGGTATTTGCTTAAAGTAATTATACTGACTGAGAACAGTGGCAGATTGAAATTAAATGTTTGGATTAAATATTTTGTCAGCAAACATGCAGCAACTGCTTTACTGCTGCTTCTTCTCTTCTATGCATACTGATTACAAAATGATTACAAAATGATTAGCTTTTATTTTGGCACAGTTTTAAAATACTCAATAACTGCTGCTTGATATCCAGTCTTCTAATTGCTCAAATCGCTGGGAAAACCCAGAAGAAAAATGGCCAAAAGAAATTTAAGGCAGTGTTCTAACTTCTAACTCAGACCTCAATCAAACAAACAGAAAGCTGGACAAGTCTAGAAATGATTCCTGTTTCATGAGGTCTGAACTTGGGTTAAATATAAACCCTTCCAGGTGTGCTCAATGCTGGTAGGTGGGGGGAAAAAGTGTCACTTTTTGCTAAAAGAAGAAACATATGAAGCTATTTTTAAAAGGTGCTCTTGTGGTTTCCTGGATATTGATTGTCTCTTACAAAATAGTAGTTTAATGTGCTAAATGGAAGCAAATAAGAACATATGGTTTGAAACTATCCTAAAATTCAAATCTATTTTTAATAACCATCATGGAAAGTACTTGACAAGATGTTTTAAACTTTTCTTTTAAAAATCAAACTATTAAGAATGATTTTTAAATAAAGCAATCATCTGATAGGTTTTATAAATCTCCAGTGTATACTCACTTAGATTTTGGTTAGGTATTGGAAAGTCACAATCATATTTAAAGTAACTCATGGGGCTGAAAATAGGGCGATCTATCAACCGAAAAAGAACAATTATTTTTGTCTTTCAATGAATAAGTATCCCAAAGAATAACAACAATTATTAAATGCAATATTTACATTTTGTCTGAACTTCTTTACATCAGTAGTACAATGCCAATTCAGAACTGATTCGTTCCATTACTGAAGAAGAATCAGAAGGGTAATCTACCAGTTCTTTAGTACCCCACTTAAGTATATCTTATGCTTTGAAGTTCTGTGAATCATGACAAATCCAATCCTGGGATTCCTATTTGCTTTTAGAACAGGACATGTATAAAACATGCGGGAGGAACTGTGCTGATCCAAATGGAGAATTGCGTAGCTATTTGTTTCGATTTGCTAGGTCCTTTCCACATCCCATCTATATACATGGTTTAGTCACAATAAGAAGTTTTCATAACAGTGTCAGATTTTCTGCATTTCATTCTCAAGATATTCCAAACTTACACAACTTAGAAACAAAGAGGGCTTTCTCTTTTTTTTAATATTTATTTATTTACTTCAGTTGTACACAATGCAATGCATTTATGTTTACGTGGTGCTGAGGATCGAACCCAGGCCACGCACGTGCGAGGTGAGCGCTCTGCCGCTGAGCCACAATCCCAGCCCCAAAGAGGGCTTTCTTTAAGGCCTGTTTCTTTATTCTCCTCTTACAGTGCTACTCAGGCATATTGTTATTGAGACTGTGTTTAGATACTCAGGTATCCCCTGCCAAATTTTTGCAACAATATTGAGATAAGAAAAGAGTCATTAAATTAGAGAGTGCTACAAGGCAAAGATGAGAGACTTGGGTCATAATCTCAAAAGACACAATCTGGTATAATCCCAAACATTAAAGGCCAAAACCTCAAAATTCCAAAAGTTTAAAATCCCCAAAATTATCAAGACAATTAGAAGACATTTACTTACATTGAAAAAGGGAGATTTATTTGAGAAACATAAAAATATGACAGAATAATTCAGAGCCCCTTTATACAACGAAATAGACAATAATGGCACACAAATTTTTGCAAGCATAAACATTTGGTAAATACATGACAAATATGTATAACAATTATGAGCGGATAAAATATATTTATGAAGAAATAAGTCCCAAAATCAAGCTGTATAAATGCATATCAGTATGGTTGCCTGTTGGGTACACCTATAGTTATAACTGTAATCATCTAAACTAGCAAGACAGACAACACAAGTCTTGTTGAGAGTGATTAAAACCACAAAGGGTCACTATCACAGATTCAGTAACACAAAAAGCCAATATTTCAAAAGATTTTGTGAAACACAAAAACAGAAAGTCAAAAAAAAAAAAAAAGAAAGAAAGAAAGAAAGAAAGATAACACAGCTCTTCATTTATTGAGGAAGTTTCAACATTTGTACTTGCATGCACAATGTTTACCCATGAAGTCAACATGATAGTCAAGCATAGTTTTGCACCTCTGTTATTCCAGCAACTTAGGAGGCTGAGACAGGAAGATTGCAAGATTGAGGTCTACCCAGGCAATTTAGCAAGATTCTGTCTCAAAATAAAAAAGGATATATCTCAATCTGTGATGTTCTGGGTTCAATCCCTAGGATCCCCCCACCCAAAATGAACATGATAATATACTTCAGCAGTATCAAATTTATAAAGATGCATAAAACAAATTAGAATTCTCTAAAAGTCTTTACACAATTTATACCTCTAGGACTGGAAATGATGCAAAGTTAAAACACATATCCTAGCAAACTGTAAAATGTAATGCTGATGACTTAAAATGGTGAAAAAAATACTTAAGAGAAAAAATAACTAAAATTGTGAAAAAGTATATAGATTATGAGCAATTTCACCGAGGTTGCACATAAAAGCTGGCTGACTTTCACCTTCATTAACTGTATTTTAAAGTCTCAAGGAAGATGAAGGGTTAGCTGCTCTTTCACTTTTAGGTCATGGCTCATGTCAGAGAATACATTCACTTACTTTTGACCTGGTGCTGCTCCTTTTGAAATTCTTCTACAATTCCATATACACCAACAGAAACATTTCTCATTAAATTTCCCCACCTCCTATGTCATTCTTCTATGTTTTGAATTTGCAGAAATCCATTCTGCATGCATTCATACGTAAACCACAAATTTGGTGATTGGACAGCAACACCATTGCCTATGTATTTTTTGATGCTCCCCTGCATGTGATCATTCTGAACTAGTAAATGCACAGGCTTCTTCAAGTAAATGTGGCTTTAATTCATTAAATCTCCTGGAATAGAACAATTTTTTAAAAAAATTTAAAAAACAATTAGAAAGCTCCTGGAATTCCAATTGTTGTAAGAAATACCAATGCAGATAAATAACTCATTTTTAAATGTAGATTTTGTTGTTGTCACACCATGAGGTCAAACCCTTCCCAGAATTTGGCTTTCTGCCCCTCTTATGTAGCCACTTTTCTTCATGGGTATTGCAGTTTGCAGATTTCAGGATTTCAACATATGGGATTTTAATCGTTAGAGTTTGAGATTTTTCATATTCTAGTGATTTTAGGTTTTAGCTACTTTAATCTTTTGGAATTCCAACCTTTGGAATTACAATGTCTGAGATTGTGTTTTGGGGGATTATTGGCAGCACTGAGAAATGAGATACTGGGAGCCATTTACAGAATTGCCCAGTTGCTACTCAGTTGAACGATTCCTGCTATTGTCATCATAACAAATGTATTGTCTATCATCACCTTTGTCTTAAAGTCATTAGTAGAAGCATTATAAAACAAAATACAAAACAATAGCCATGTTTTTCACAAGTCCAAAGCTGAGATTACAAGGTGAAGCCAGAAAAGTATCAGAACTAATAAACAACAGAACAAAATTAACACAATTATCTGGGGCAGATACAATATACTCATAAGCATACACATTAGAATTTACGTACTTAGTTTCAAATGTTAAAGCAAACTTTGCACACCTTTCCTTCAAACCAGCTGCATGTTCAACGTCCTCCCTTTCCACAGCTGGTCTCCATGAAGCTCACAGTTCAGGATCATGAACTGCGGGCAGAAGAGATCAACAACATCTCTCCATTGCCAACTGAACCTTAAGGAATGAGAAAAAAGTCAAGAAGTTCACTGGTATGTTGTGGTTCATTTGACATATCAGTTACCACTGTTTTAAATATTATAGATATGTGTACTTCAAGTGAAACACAAATACAACCACACCTTAAATAGTTACCCTTAATGGTTGGCCACATATGGCAAGGAAAGTAATGGCAGGTGCCAGAAAGATGTGCACTGAAGTTCTATAGAGACTTAGAACTTGGAAAAATTGTCCTTGCCCTTGAGTTTGACCTATTAGCCCACACATTCCCTTCCCCACCCCACCCATCATCTGTGTCTGTCCTTGGGTATGTACTGCTCACCTTGATTTTCTCTTCAGGCCTTTTAGACCATACACTTGGATACAGCTAAAATCCCTTCCCACAGCCACCTATATGCCTGTTCCAAATCAGTTTAGAGTTCTTATCCATGGTCACTCAGATTTACTGCAATTCACTGGGATGCTGGGTGTGGGATTATTTCATTTCAGTCATATTATCCAAATGACTTATTTGGATTTCATAAAAATCCACTTTTTCCCCAAAGGAAAACAATAAGAAATATAGGTTTTAAGTATAATGACAGGTACATGAAAGGCTTTTCAAACTTTCCTCTATAGGCTCAGTAAAAGAATTAAATCTTCATTCATTACTCATGTTGTCTCATCTTATTTCTTGCTAAGCTTCAGATAACTTCCTGACGTGTTTATAAGGGAAAGTAAGAACATTATATGCATAAAAATAGTACAAAAGCCTTTTGTAACAGGGAAAATATATATAGTACTCAGTGGTCTTATGAGAAGCAAGAGTCTAAATCAGACAAGGCAAATAACCTGGAACATGTGTAATGACCCCAACCCCACCCCACCCACAATTTGCCTACAGCAGAGATCAAAATTGGCCCCTGAACTTTTATCCCCAGGGTTGTAGAACAGTTTAAAATCATCAACATTGCTCGCCACAGCCAGTACAATCCACGTAAGTTGCCCAATTAGCCAAAATTTCCACTTACTGTCTCTCTATATATATTTTTGAAGACTGCCATTCTATGTTACTGTCTAAAACAGAAGTACACATTCCAAAGTGCCATTCTTTTGTATAATTTTCTCAGCAGGCCACTTTTCTGAGGACTTTTTAATCCTCTTGCTGTTCACAGAATAATTCTTAACAAACACAGAAAATTTTCTGTCATGGCATCATCAACCACCCCTAAAACATACTCACTACAGCCATATGAAAAATGCAAGTAGCCCCCTTTACTGACAAAGAAATAAAACAATTTCATGTGATCTATGATCGTGCACCACTGGGACATCCTGCAAATCCAATCCTTTTGAAATTCCCTGTTAAAGGAAATATTCAGCCACAACCTTATCGATGTTACCAGCAAACCCAGAAGGAAGAGACAGACATTAAGTAAAGGGGATGGTGATTGTAATGGAAAATGTCCCTCCACACAGTTCTCATGTAGAACTGGACAGAACAGTTTCAAAGGCAATTGCCTTGGTTTACCAGCCTGACTTCCCCCAAAGCCTGAGAGGTAAAACATGTTTTTCCATTATGAAATTTTGCCACATCTTTTCCTTGATTATAGTCATCTTTCTTTTAAGTTGCTGTTAGAAACAAAATTGAAAATAGTCATCCAAACTGGGAGAGAGCTGCGTTGCCTTTTAAAAGCAAACAAATGAATTTGACATATTTTTTTTCCTGCATGTCACCTCTTGAATTTGAAAAGACCTTAAGAAAAAGAAATTTTAAGGTCGTACCATTGACTGAAAAGACATTTTTGAAAACTATTTTGTTTTGATTTTAGGTAGAAGAATTTATTCCTTAGTCAATTGAAACTAGCAGAGAATTGTTTGGGTTGTTCTTTCTCTTTCTCTCTCTTCTTTCTTCCTTTCTTTTTTCTTTCCTTCCTTCCTTCCTTTCATCCTTCCTTCCTTCCTTTCTTTGTCTCATGGTGGTTTCTTCTTTCCACTTTCATCCTGGAAGCTGATAGAATTTTGGATGGCCATTTCAGATGCTGCATACTATCTGAGACTTAACAAATTTGAACAAGAAGATAAACTGTACTTCAGGCCCAGCAGAGCCCAAGGATTCCTACAGCTTGTGAAATCCAGCACTGGTTTTAGACATTGGAATGATTTAGACAAGTCTCGCCTTCTCAAGCCCTGTGGTGAGATGCGGATACAGAAACAGTGAGACACACAGACTTACAAGTCTCAAGAGGAAATTGATATGTCTCCACAGCCTTTTTTTATCCAGCATAACTCCTATAGAGACCAGGTAGATAAATTTCTGTGAGGTTCTTGAATAAAAAGATGACTTTAAATTTCTGATACTTATAGAATTAATCCAAAGTTGCTTCCAAGATATTGAGCTATTTTCTTTGTGGGTTCTTGTAGCCCTTTTAAGGCTTTTTTTATTTGCAGATAAACAGACCATGGGATTGAAAGTCAACTTATTGTGCTTCAAACAGCTATATCACTTTACTGTCTGTGCTACCTTGGGAAAATTGCTAACCTTAGTTAAGTTTCAAGAACTTCAGCTATCAAATATAGGTGAAAATTGGTACCACCTTCATAAGGTTGCTGTGCAATTAATTCTAAGGTGGTAGTCCATGCAAAGCATTTAGTATATTATAGGTCATAGCCTCTCAAACTTGAGTGTGCACATATGTCTTTTGGAAATCTTGTTTGAAAAGCAGATTCTGATTAATAAGTGTGGGATGGAACTTCCATTTCTAGCAAGTTCCTAGGTGAGGCCCACATTGCTCTCCATTAAACCACCATTAAGTGGGATGATTTTAGAGCATCTATAAGTTATTTTTACCCATATTATGTTATTACTATTTCATTGTTATTATTATTAATATGTGTCTTTCCTGCTAAATGGAATCTCAGTAAAGAAAAAAAAGTGATTAAGTTCCCCACATCAACTGTTTTATCCCTTTCTCCATATTGTTATCAATACCATATGCCTTAATAAATATCTGCCAAACTAATTAAATGTAAAGTGCTCTCATTTGCCTGTGAAACTCTTTCATTTTTTTATCTTCTGTTTTTTTAGTAGCTTGCTTCCTAATAATAGGCTAAATTAATATATCTCCTATGGCTTTTGCATTTTGAACATTACCTGGGTTGTTGTGTTCCAGTTTCATCTTCAAAATTTGATTGATGTGTTGTTATTTCTTGCAATTTTTATAGCCTCTGACTTAGCTCTACCATCATGTATCAAAATGAGTGCCATTTCACCTCCCCATCTAGATATTGTGGTGCATATGGGTGAAACTGTGCACTCTGTACTCTCTGTGTTTATAATCTCATCACTTAGCACAGCCCCATCAGTAATAGCCATCCTATGAAACTCTGTTGAATGGGACAGATGATTGCAAAGAAGCCTCCTAAAAAGACCCATTGTAAAATTGGGGCATCTGAACTCAAAGAAATAATAGGTTCTGTGTTTTACCGCTTACAGCAACAAATCAAGTTGAGAATAAGAGTCTTGTGTGTCCTTATTCAAGATGCAATATCCAATACTGTTCTGGATTAGAACTAGAAGACAAAGTTCTCACCAAACTCACAGTCCTCCTGGAACATGGCTTTGTCGGGGTCAGGCAGCCTCCATGACCCTCAGCCTGGTCAGGAAGGGCCAGACAGGAGACACAGGCCAATTCTCTGAGGCCTCTCAGACTGCTGTTCCAGTGGTGCTTGGTTAAGGCTAGAGCTTCTGGATTTGTTCTTCTAGAAAATGTTCCTGGTGTCTGTAGGAAAGCAGATTTTGGGTGGGTTTGGCAGCAGCTGCAGTCATCTCATCAGCTCTTTACATTCCCAAAAATCCAAGATCCATTTAGATATTGATTAATTGTAGGAACACTGATTTATAAGTTTATTGAAACCTTGTCCTCAAAAACAGTAAGTCAGTGAAAAATCTGAGCTAAACCCTCTGAAATTTTTTTATAAACTCTATTCTCCAATGGGTGTAACTCAAATTGTTTAGCTAATTTATCAATGCCATAAATTTTCTCAGGGCTATAGTTCTTATTCTGATCTGTACATTAGCATCACCTGGGGGACACTTTAAAAAATACTCATGTTAGTTAATAAGAACTGAATCATATTCTACTGGAGCCCCAAGCATCCTTATTTCTAAAGGCTGCTCAGGTGACTCTTAGATGCGGACAGAGCTGAGATTCATTGTTTTCAGTAGATAACTGCATTACAAAGTTTCCTGAACATTAATAACATAACTGAATGGATAATAGGTAAAAGAATCCCTACCTAACTGCTCAAAATATAATCATTGCTTTGCATATGGTATGGTCTTTAATAAATACTAGAATATATAGTAAAATGTTTATGCCATTACTATTTAAGCCACAAAATTGGTGGGAAGTAAAATGGAGGAGGAGAGTTTCTTTTGGTTTCTTGTTTCAGAAGAAACATATGGTTCTTGTTGCTAAGGAAACAGTCATCCATTTATGTTCTTCATTCCATCTTTGGGTCACGTCCAGTGCTGATCATGTCAGGACTTCAAGAGACAAGAATTTTTTAAATCATTTTATAGCCAAGTTTTACTGACTCAAAAAACTATTGCCATGTTTTTGTTTATATACCCAATGGTCAGAATTTTATTTCTAAGAACTGGGAATTATTTTAAAGTTTTCTTACAGAAAAAAAGAAGTTGCACTGCAGAATGAATGACAATTGTCTGGAGATTGGTTCACAATACCTGAAAACTCTCTACACTACCAACTGAGGCTTATATTATAAGATAATCAACAGGGTAAAGGAAGTGAGGCATGTAGAGCACCAATTTTGAGGAAGCACTGCTAAAATTTATTAAGTGCTACTTTCATTTTTGCATCCATATCACTTCCTTCATGTCATCTTCTTTATTATCCCTGACAGTCTCTTCTAGGTTACTGTGTCCCTACACATTTAAAGAAGAAAAAGAAATAATTTCTCTACATTAAGTGTAGACACTAGATAGAGGCAAAAGGTGATTCATAGATTGTAATGAATCCAAATTTCTAAGGATCATACCTTTATTTTAAGGGCAGCAGGACTTTGTGACAGCAATGAATGGTCAAGTTCTCAACTATATGTCTATTTGTAAAACCAGTGTCCATTGGTAGCATCTTCCCAGCAGTTCTATTTCCCTTCATTTGCTGGCAGAGTCCCAACTTTGAAACTCTATCATTTGTGTCCATGAATCTCCCATTTACCTCATGGAAATTCTGATCAGTCCAAGAAAATCATGACATCTCAGTATCTTTACCTAAGATTAGATAGGAATGTGTATGTGACTCATTTATAGACAATATGACAAGGGAAGAGATTTTTGGGAGAAAATTTTCTTGCTGTTAAATAGGTTTGTCAAGGGGGAGATTATCTCATGCTTTCTGCTAAGTGTCTTTTTGTTTTTGTTTTAGTTTATTTTTATGTGATGCTGAGGATTGAACCAAATGCCTCCCATATGCGAGGCAAGTGCTCTACCACCAAGCTACAGCCCGAGCCCCTGTTTTTTATTTTGTTTTTAATAGTTATGGGTTTCTTGGAACCATGGCAGGCATTTTTCAGTCAAAGTTAGTGAGTCATCCAAGGATAAAGTCAACATGATGAACATGGAATAGTAAAAAGATAGAAAATCCTAATATTTGATTTCAGAAGTAAGCTACTCAGTTGACCCATAGCAGGATCACCTTAATTTTTGTGCTACTTCAAGTGAAAAAAAAAAAAAAAAGGAAAAAGAAAAACAAAACAAAAATCCTCATATTGCTAGGCACGTTTTGTCAGCATTTTCTGTTACTATTAGCCAAAACACTCTTTATTCAAAGAATCTGTCACTTTTTGAATGCTTGATGAATAATAATTTGAACAGTGTCTAGATGTAAGAGCAAAGAAACTCAAAGTGTGATGAAAAAAAGGAAACTATTCCAGAATGGTAGAAAATATTCATAAGCCATACATATGACAAGTTAATATCCAGAACATATAAGGTCCTTAACAAGTCAACAGCAAAAAGACAAATAACCCAATTTAACAATGGGCAATAGGTACAAGTAGACATTTCTCAAAAGAAGACATACAAATGGCCAACAGGTATATGAAGAACATGTTCAATATTACTAATCATCAGGGGAATGCAAGCAAAACCACAAGGAGATTTTACCTCACCCTAATAAAAATGGCTATTACCAAAATGACTAAAGATGAAAAATGCTAGCAAGGATATGGAGAAAAGAGAACTATTGCTCACAATTTGTGGGGATATAAATTAGTATATCCATTATGAAAAACAATATTGAGGTTCCTCCAAAAATTGAAAATAGAATTACCATGGGATACAGCAATCCCATTACTGAGTATGCAACCAAAGGGAATGGAATGATATCTGCACTGCCATGTTATGGTATCTCTATTCCCAACCGCCAAGAAATGGAAATAACCTAAGTGTCCATCAACTGATGAGTGGTTACAGAAAATGTGGTACATAAGCATAATAAAATACTCTTCAGCCATAAAAACTATGAAGCCCTACCAGTTATGGCAACATGAATGGAACTAGAGATGCATGTGCTGAGTGAAATATTCCAGGCACAGAATAATAAGTACAACATGACCTATGTGAAATCTAAAAACATTGATCTCATAGAAGTTGAGATTAGAATGATGAGAAAGGATGGGAGAGATTGGCAAAGGTTGATCTATGGATACCGAGTTACTGTTAGGTATAAACATAAAAGTTTTAGTATTCTGTTTTATACTAAGGTAACTGTTGGTAACAGTAAAGTACTATATATTTCAAAAAGCCAGAAGAAAAGATTTTGAATGTTTTCATCATAAAGAAATGGTAAATATTTGAGGAGATAGATACACTTACCCTGATTTTAAAATTACACAATGTACACAGCTATCAAAACATCACACATTACCCCATCAATATTTATGATTTTAAAGGTTTATATGTAGTTTAAAAATTATATTTAAATTTTAAATTCAAAATAGAAAATGATTCCAAACTTGTTGGTTAAAAAATTAAGAACACATAATGTAGGAAACAGAAAATTTAGTTTAAGAAAACGAATTTATGTGAACTCAATATCTCATACCAGAGTTTGTTAGTTTTGGCACTATTAACAGTTTTAGCTTGATAATTATTTTATTATGATAGACTATTTTGGGCATTGTAGGATATTAAATAACACCCCTGGCTTCTACACACTAGATGACAGCAGCATCCCCTGCCCCAGTCCTAGTTGTATAATAAGAATATCTCCAGACCTTATCAAATGTTGCTGGGGGTAGGTCTGTGAGGAAAGGAGCCAACAAAATAAACTCTGGTGGAGAACCACTATCTTAGAATGAACTGGCCCTCATAGAGAAGAGAACAGTAAGAAAAGAAAAAGCTCTCATTTTAGAAAAATAGAAAGACAGGTATTTACTCAGTTTCTCCTCAATTAATTAGCAAGTATTAAATGCATACTTTCTAAATTCAGCCTTTGTGTGTGTGTGGTGCTGGGGATGGAACCCAGGCCCTTGTGCATGTGAGACAAGCACTTTGCCAATCGAGTTATATCCCAGCCCATATACTTTCTAAATTCATATACATATTTGCTATAGTTAGTGAATGCAGAATATGAACATGGAGGCAGAAATTTAATTTGCTTTTGCTATGGTTATTTATTTTTCCAATGCTTAACTTATTGCTTGGCATATAGTAGGCTCAATAAATACTCTGGATAAAGGGAGAAAAGGATGGAAAAGTAATCCCTCGAAATACTCATTCTTGGAGACTAAAGTATCTACACAAAATCTAATTTGAAAGTATGTTGGTGATAAGCTGTATCATAATCATGAAGTGGCATAGGAACCTGGAGAATAGAGCTACCAATTCAGTGAGAACTAATAGGGTGAGGATGGAGAACATGATGGAAAAGGCAAAATGAAACAAAACAACAACAACAATAAAACAACTCTCAGAGGCTACAGAGAAAGAAAGCAAAAAAAAAAAAAAAAAAAAAAAAAAAAAAGGAACCTGATGATGAAGCAGAAAAATAAAGTAAAAAAAAAAAACAAGTCAAATATAAATTTTAAGGCAGTGGGTCCCAAACTTTCCTCCAGTACAAGAGACTGAGGAAACATGACGGACCCACTTCACATAGAGGAACGTGAAAAAGAAAAAATGTTGGCACCAAAGAATTCTCCAACCACTGTTTCATCTGGAATTGTTTTTCTAGTGTCTTTATTAGTGCACTTTATTAAATTTGAAGATAAAATTAATAACTTTAGTAGGAAAAAAATCTAAAAACTTCTCTTTTAGGAATAAAGGACATTTGAAAATCTATGGTGCTACAGATGGACTTGAACAAGCTGAATGAGAAGGAGGACAGGACTGGGCTGGGAGTGGGGAAGCAAACGGAAACTTGGGCCCACACATGAGTGTCATGTGTGATATGTCATCCTTGTGAAGTCTGGGTAGAGAGACAGGGCCTGAACATTGATCTGGGTATCATCTCCATGGATGTGAAGTCAACAAGGAAGTAAAAATGATGCCAGGGAACAGAGGTTAAGGGTAATTTGTAGGCAGAGGATAGCAAGAGAAAATAAATGAAATGATTTAAGCCATCAGCTAATGTTTATACTGAAAACAAAAGGAACAGTCAGTGAGGAAGAAGAAAATCAGGAACCTATAATGGCATGAGACTTCACATCAATGACAGTCTCATTGGCATGTTTTGCAAAGCTGGAAGATGGAGCTGAAAAGTGGGCTCTGCATCTGGCAGGGAGAGATGGTCAACAGTAGATAAAGCAGCAAAAACTATCATTTCAGCTATTTGTAAACTGGACAAAGTCCTGCAAAAAAAAAAAAAAAAAAATGTCCTGTATTGCCATGAGAGCTGGAAAATATGCTTAAGTGTGATCTATTTTCCAAAAGTCCCAGAACACAACTTGACATTAGTGGGGGCTGATATGCCAAAAAATGAATTACTCATGTAGATGAAAATAAACCACTATAAAATCTCTGAAGCTGTCTTACTGCATTTAATGATTCTTTTCCAAGAGTTGGACAGCTTTTCATGACTTCCTGTGCAAGTGAAATCTGGATCACATCTTAAGGGAAACTAACCTACTCGGCTTAATTTTACCCAGCTCAAGACTTTTACCAGAAACAGGGAGAAGATGAATTGCTTGGGAATTAGTAGTTCAAAGTGGATAAAGGAATGAGAGACGAAAGATGCAGGGAGTGAAAATAAATATGTCAGCCGGGGCTGGGGTTGTGGCTCAGTGGTAGAGCGCTTGCCTAGCATGTGCGTGGCCTGGGTTCCATCCTCAGTACCACGTAAACATAAATGCACTGTATTGTGTACAACTAAAGCAAATAAATAAATGCAAAAAAAATTTTTTTAAAAATGTCAGCCCAGCCCAATGCAATCCTAATTAACATTTTTAGTGTCCCCACCCCCTCCAAAATAAATAAATAAAAACATACTAAACAAAATCTTATTTGGAAGTCAAGATACATGATTCTGAGAGAAGCTGGCTGCTTTGGTTGAAGTAGGAGTGAGGGAAACCTGTCTTGTTGCCCAGGTTCTTAAACCTTTGTTAAAACGCTCCTTGGACCAACTGTAGAGTGCACCTATAAACAAGATTTTGAACCCCTTCACTCTCAGATAAAAACCTGAGACCCAGACAGGCTCAAGATCTTACAGAAGATGACCTAGCTAGCTAATGGCCCAACCAAAATTAGTACCCAAGTATCCTTAATTTCACACATTGCCTGTAAGTTGCAGACTTGTCAGGGGGCCTTCGCTTCAGAGGAAAAAACCAAAGTATAAGATTTTTCCATGATCATCAAATGCCTGCAGAAAAGCTGCCCAAATTAAATATTTCCTCTTCTAAACCTCATATCTCCTATTAATTGATTTATGTGGAAATAAATAAGAATTAATTTTCTAGAATTGGAATAGTGAGTTAATTTTTGTCACCATCCATTGCATTCTTTCTTTTAGCTGATTTGTAAAAACTTACATATCAAAGTCACTAAAGCTTGCTCTCCCACTTTAAGATTCTCTGCTCTAAAGAACATTTAAAATACATAAATGGAAAGCTAGTAGTGGGAAAATGACATCTTGTCCCCATTTGTACATTAACAAGAAAATCAGATATAGCTATAATTTAGCCTTAATAAATCAAAACTCTTGGAAAGATTTGATGGTTTGACTCCAACATCAGATTCATTCTGAGCTTTCTCCACAGCTGTTAGCAGCTTTTGTGGGGGGTCTATGGAGGAAAAAATATTCAAAAGCTAATTCTATGTCTACAAAGCACAAACAAAACTCCTGTTCTGACAAGCAGATTTTATAGTGGTTTATTTTGGTCTACATTAATATTTCATTTTTTGGCATTAAGTCTTATCCAATGTCGAACCTGCCCTTCTCCCTCTACATACTCTGTTTTCTTTAAAAACAGGAAACTAATAGCCTTAAAAATTGTTTACTTTTTATGATAATAGCTAAGAAATGTCTGGCAACCAACTTTGTCAGCATATTACACTGGAGAAGAGCTACAATAAGATTGTTGACTATTAAGCCATTTCCAAGAAAAAAGAAGATTATTAAATATGAATCTTTGAATCAATTGTAAGTCATTCTCAACTGGCTACTAAAAAGTGAATGATGGTTTTTCCCCCTTTGCTCTTTCATTGAACTGCCCAGCATATAGTAGGCACTTTAAAATTATTGTCAAAATCCAAATGTTGTCTTTAATATGAGTAAGAAAAAAGTAGATTCATTGTAATCTACCCAAGCTAGGATCCAGTATTCTACATACTATGTGTGCTCAAGATGGCCATATATCATCTCTCAGGGGTTATAGGCAAAAGAGACAATGTTTCCCCATACAGTCTGTTGTATCTAGAAAACATGGGAATAATTTGTAGTCAGGTCAAATGCCTTTGAAGAATGTGATTCATTGCACTGTTCATGACCTATACCGAATTTGAGTTTGGAGATCTTCATCTCAGTTTGAAACTAGGTAGATTTATGGGTCTGTCCACACTGCAAAGTCCTTTGACGTCATCTCAATAGGAAGTGTACTTGGTAGAAGCAATATTAAGGCAATAACTATGCCTGTATTACGCAAAATTAATTAGTTTTAAAAAGGCAAACAATAACTTATACCTGCAAGAATAAGAAATCATTTATTGGACTGGCTATTTTAAGAAAACAAGTGGTTTAAATTATTTTGCATATAGAAGCAACCATAGCCTAGCTAAGGAAAACAATGAAATGAAGCTATGCTAAACATCTTTTCTTTTTGCTTTTCAATATCAAGTTTTCCACAAAATAATGTAATTATACATGATACATATACACACACATATATATACATACATGATACATACACACACACATATATATATATACAAACATACATATAATCTAAATATAAAATGATACATATAGGTAATGATAGCTATAATTATTAAATAACCTATGTTAAATAAAGGAAATGAACAGGGTCAGTCAATTCCATAACTTTTGCCTACATGAATATTCACATTTTTGTTAGTAAATATGTCTACTAAACACTAAACTTGGGGTTAGGTGTAGCTCAGAGGTGTGCTTAATAATCATAAGGCCCTGGGTTCAATCCCCAGCATCACAAAAAAAGATAAAATGAAATAAACATTAACTTCAACATATTCTGAGTAATCTTAGGTGATTTGAGTTAGACAAAAGAAAGGAAATAGAATTGTACAATAAAAAAGAAAATCTTTAAGAAATATAATGTCTTTAACATTAATATTTGTAATACATTTCTGGTACCATGATTGTTAGTTAATTAATTAATTAATTAATTAATTAATATATTTATTTTACTTCAAACACACTTTGGGAGTGAGGAGGGGGAATTAATAGAAAGAAGATTGCTACTTTTTGTGAGGATATAATTTTTTTAAAAAAATATTTATTTATTTGCTTTAGTTGTACACAATGGGTTTATTTGTATGTGGTGCTGAGGATCGAACCCGGGCCGCGCACGTGCTAGGCGAGCGCTCTACTGCTGAGCCACAATCCCAGCCCGTGAGGATATAATTTAATGAGCCTGTGGCTCATTGTTAGTTAGTTCATAACTATAACAGAATACCTGAGAAAAACAACTTAATGGATGCAAGATTTATTTTGGAGATTTCAGTCCAGGTTCACTTGGCTTTGTTGCTTTGGGCCTTTGACTAGTTAGAAAATCTTGGCTGGGAGTGGGTGGTAGCGCTGAGCTACTGCTACTCAACTCACAGCAGCTGAGAAGCAGAGAGACAAAGAGAGACAGAAATAGAGAAAAAGAGAGGAAAGGGCTGGGGACGAGAATTAGTCCCAAAGGGCTTGCCCCTATTGTGGTTTGGATTATGATTTGCATATAAGGTGTCCCCGCAAAGCTCCTGTTAATGCAGGAATATTCAGAGTGAAATGATCAGATTGTGACAGCTATAACCTAATTAGTTCATTCTAGTTTGAATGGACTGACTGGTAACTGCAGATAGGTGGGGTGTGATTGAAGGAGTTGGGTCATGCCCTGGAAGGGTATATCTTCCCTGCAACCCTTCCCAACTCTCTCATTCTCTGCTTCCTGGCTGTCATGAGGGGAGCAAATTCCCTGTGCTGGGAAGACCTTCCCCCATGATGTGCTGTGTCTCTGTAAGACATGGCCCTTCCCCTATGATATGCTGCTTCACTTGGGCCCTGAGCAATGAATTTGGCTACTTATGGACTGAGACCTCTGAAACTATGAGTCTCAAATAAACTTCTCTTCTAATTTGTTTTTGTCAGGTGTTTTGGTCCCAGACACAGAAAATCTAACTAGAACAGGCCCCTGATCCATTCCCTTCAACTGTGTCTCACCTTCCAAGTTTCTATCACCCTCTAGTAATGCCATCAAATTATGAATCTGCCAATGGATTAATCCACTAATGAGGTTAGCATCCTCATGATCCAATCACTTCCTCAAAGGCTCCACCTCTGAACATTGCTTCATTAAAGACCAAGCCACATGAGCCTTTGCAGGACATTCCAGATCCAAACTATAACAGACATGAATAAGTAGCAACATTACTTAGATATTGTCTAAAGGAAAGAGATTGAGATAAAGTAAGTGCTCCGAAATGATTTATCAAAGATGTTTAAATTCAATGAAAAAAAAAAAAAAATACAGGAATGTTTGGAAAGGAGAACAGACCATAGCAAGATGGTGGCATGTTTTGAGAGTTTAGGAAGATGATCCAAAATACACTTCCTCTAGTGATAATAAACTAGGAATTTTAAAAAGAGTAAGTTCTGATAGTAGGATTAAGTTTCTAACCCTGTGTATTTTCCCTGGATTATCACCAAACCAAGAGCAGAAATTTGTAAGACATGGAAATACTCTATTTGTGGCACCTTGGAAAATAAAGAAGAAAAAGCTATCAGATGTTTGGTTTGACTCCCACTCTCCATTGACAAGTGCCTGAGGCAGTGAAATGATATAAACATTAAAGCAAAGGGTCTAATGATTTTCACTTCTATACACACTTTCTAGTACCATTTAAGCATGCAAAGAAAACAAAAACATGTTGGGAATTTGCAGTTAAAAATATGTCATTTGAGCAGTAATAATTGTTATTATATCAGAAAACAACAATGTTCTTCCTGTTCAACTAAGACAGGCTGCAGTTCCATGAAATATGATTTTGAAGTTCTGTGAATTAAATTTTTCTCCAAAACACGTCAGATTCTGTAAAAGAAAAGGATAAAATTTCAGAGTTGCTATGCAGAAATTTGCTTCTTGTTTTACAAACAACTCTGTAGTTGGAACTTATTTTATTGAGAATATCTGTATTTCCAAATATGTATATTTTACCCCTAGTTGGACTCCTTTTCTAAATGTTTCACTATGTATATGATAAATCTTTGCAAATTCAGACTAACTGAAGTCCTACCTGAATTAACCAAAAAGTTAGAATTATAGTGTATGGTCATAAAAATGTCATGGGTCATTTGTGAACATACAATAACTATAATCGATATTTTTACCAAAAGATGCTGTAGAAAAAAGAGTATTATTTCAAAAGGACCTTCCTTAGATTTGAAACATTAAAAATCTTTTCCATTTTAACATTCTTAATAACTAAGAAAGGGCATTTTAAAAGATTATTACCCATTCAAGAAAAAATATAATATAATGTGTATGACAGGAGATTTTCCTAATTTTGATTTTTTTCCCCAAAAACCAGCACTGTTTTCCTTTTCTTAATGTTTTAAACATCCAGGTTATCTTCCCATTCCCTGCCCCTGTGTGCTTATTTTTTCACCTTTCTCCCTACAGCCCACCTCTTCTTTTTATCCTGTAGACTATTTACAGATATCCAGAGGAACAAAATTGTTTCTTTAATTAAAAGGGGAAAAACAATTTTTAAAAGCTGCCATTGTGGGAAAATTGTTTTCAGAAATGAAGCATCAGGGGCTTTGACTACGGCCTCTGTGCTGTTTTCCTGACTGTTTTGGTATTTTAGTGACTCTAAAGAAATGACCCTTAAAGTTGCCGTGTCAGGCTGGTAATAAAATGACGTCTTGGGGAAACCAAACCCTTTCTTTCCCTGTGCTTTTTTTTTTTTTTTTCCTCCTGTAATTAGACTTGCCATCATCCGGGACCGTCTTTGTTATTAACAGCATCCCTCTCACCTCTGTTCAGGGACAGCAATAGCTAAGTGAAGGCGTCCCCTTATGTACCATGCTGAAGATTGGGACACAAACTACATTCACAATAGCCGCATTTTTCCTTTGTTAACCTCAGTATCTTGGGGGATTCTTGGTTTTATTTGCAAGAGCCCTGCTAGGCATCCCTCTCCCTTGTGCTTCTTCACAATGTTCCATTATTTGTTATGAAAAACCTCAAAAGATAGCTGCTGCTCTGGCCTTTCGAGTTCTCAGCCTGCATAACACTTCTCTGGAATTGGTCACTAGCCAGAGCAGTCACTTGTGTCCAGTGCTGTTCTCACTGGACACTATTGGTTGTTTCAGTTAAGCACACTGAAGTCACTCTTCCAAGTGTATCCAACCCCACGGGGATTGTAGAGGAGGACTAGATTTGCTTTTTATCAAGCCAAGTACTTTGCATTTTCTCCTCAAGCCCTCAGCACATTCACCTTCTGCCGTACTGCCACCTACAGGGCAGGTGTAACTAATTAGTACACTCATACCTTTGTTTTCTTCCAGGGTCTGTCTGCTCCCTGTGTCTTCTGTTGGGCTCTGCTCAGATGCCACCCAGTAAGGAAAGTTGTCTATGCCATCTCTTCTCTGCAACAGTCCCAAGCTATAACTACTAACTAAACACTCTCAAAAAATTATCAGTCATGAACTCATTCATTAAAAAATATATTAAGCACCTATTATATTATAGTGCCTGGCTAAGGTAAACAAAATATAATCTTTATCTTTATGGGTATTATAATTTGGTGAAGATGATATATGTATGAACATA
Source organism: Tamias sibiricus (assembly GCA_025594165.1). Taxonomy (NCBI): domain Eukaryota; kingdom Metazoa; phylum Chordata; class Mammalia; order Rodentia; family Sciuridae; genus Tamias; species Tamias sibiricus. Next base: position 128,663,804 of record CM046660.1, read on the forward strand.
TAATTAAAGATGACTTCATACAGGGATAAATTGAATAGATGAAACAAAATAATAGAGTGTGAAAAAGAAAAACTGATCAACCAGGAGATGCCACTTGAGCTGGACCTGAATGAAAGGAAGAAGCTAGTTTTTTGATGAGCTGGAAGACAATCATATGGCAGAAGGATCAGCCAGCATGGAGGCCCAGAAGCAGAACTGAATTTAGCTTGCATAGAAGATGGAACGCCAGTGTGACAGGTACTTGGAGAAATATATTAGAGTATGCATATGTCTTTTTGAAGCTTGGGATCAATATTCTTTCTGGATAGGATATGAAAAAATCAGTAGAGACAATATTTCCAATGAAATGGAAACACTACATCTCTAAAACAATCCCTGACACATAATAACACTTTATATTCATAAAGATAGACCTTTGAATTCCAGTTTTCAATTGTTTCCACAAACATAACTATTAGTAGGAATAAATCAGTTTTCTACATGTTAAAATATTGTTTAAAATTCACAGGAAACACTAAAAGGAAGTAGCTATATTTCCATTTTAAAATGTGTAGAAATTGCATTAATATGTTTTAAAAACTTGTTCAGATTCACAAATACAAAATGGATCTGAATGGAGAACCAGGTCCATGTTCTTCTACCACCCATTTATTGCAACTACCTTACAGTAAGTTAGAATCTGAATTAGAAGGTAGATAGAGATGCCACAACAGAGATGCCACAATCAATGAGTGAACCTATTAACACTGCAAGGTGGATAATTAGGGATCTCTAACATGAAGAAAGTTCAGAAAGAATGAGTAACCTAAGCAAGGATGCATATATGGGATCTAAACCTGGTATTGTCTCTGCTTCTAACACATCTTTACACATTACACAGCCAAAGTTGGGCCACTGGACTTTCTTACTTAATCAACAAAATAACTGCATCAATTAACATTCTTGATTGGAGACAACAGAAATGTGCTCTCACTGGGTTTAAGTTAAAAGAGGAGTGGAGATTAATGGGAGATTACTGAGAGGGCTCCCAAAATGGAGGAGGGGCTGAGCCACATCATTCCAGACAAACAGAAGCAGGGGCAGATGCACCTGGCACCCTGGGGGCCTTTGTACTTCCCCACTGGTCACTCACCTGACTCCTTCACATCTGTGTGTTTCTGTGGAAATTGAACTTCTCCAGAAAGAGACTCTTAGACTTGGCCGGTTTGGGTCAGGCTGCCCACCCTGTGGTCTGAAGGGCAGAGACAGATCCGGTATTGAAGTGTGGGTTTCGTTTTGAAGGGAAAAAAGGGTTACTACAAAGATCATTTCTAAACCTTACAATTTACAGATAAAGAAATCAAGGTTCAAGGAGCAGAAGTAATTTTTTTGTTGCCCAAGGTCACCTAATCTTTGATCTGAGGAAGATGTTTAAGAAAAATGTCAAGTTTGTCCTTAAAATGTTAGACCTCTCCTTTCTGCCTTACTGACACCTCTTGTCTCCACCCAGACTTTTTCATTAAAATCGGTATAAGTAATCAGCCATTTACGGCTTTGTGTTACCTAAGATGTCACTGAATGTATTTTTAAGTTTTATTTCATGGAACAGAGGACCCCATTCCCTATAAACACACCCTAAGACCTTATGAACACAGGAATGCCATTTGGGCTCAGTGATTCCCCACAAAATTCTTAAGCCGGAACATCAATAGACTACTCATGTTTTCCTATTAAGCACTTTGGGATAACATTTCAGGCACATTTTATAAAGTCTAAATCTGAATTTCTATATGTATAAGCATTTAAGAAATTATGCTGGCTTTCTTGATACTTACCAGCTAATTTCATCTAATAAAAACTTCATTCTTTATTTCCTTAGCTAATAAATAATGACCATGCATATTCTCTACTCAATTTTTGGTCCCCCAACTTACATGAGTATGAAAATGTATCAATCCAACTTATATGTCAGACTGATACAAACTGACTTTTTCTGCCTTTTTCAGTCAGACTATATATTACTGAGCATGGTGTAGGATGGGGGTGCTTTCTGTAGTGACTGGACTGTGTAGGATAAAGGGTCAACAAAACCCTGGGTATGCAGTTTCCTTTACCCCATTCAGTGCAGAAGCTTCTGTTTGCTTCTCCTTGGTACACCAAATAGCTGCAAAAATTTAGGACATGTTGATTACTCTGTCTGCCCTTCAGACCACAGGGTGGGCAGCCTGACCCAAACCGGCCAAGTCTAAGAGTCTCTTTCTGGAGAAGTTCAATTTCCACAGAAACACACAGATGTGAAGGAGTCAGACTATGAACACTGTATTGTTCCAGATAATCTTAACAATATTGTGACTATGGTAAACCCCTCAGATGAACTCCAAATTGTTAAAATATTGCTTCATGTAAGCAGATCAGATCTGTGCTAAGCTTCCCACAGTTGGAAGTCACTGTGTTTGAGCTTATTTTATCATCTCCACTAGCTAATAGAAAATTTCAAAACTTGAGTTCAAAGTGCTTGGAACAGTCTGCAAAGGGTTCAGAACCTTACAAGATCTGAACCCAAACTCGTTCCTTTAACATCTACAGTGGATGTTGATAGCCCTTCGGGACTTAATCTCAAATCAGCTCACAAGAAAGATTGAGGAAAAAAGTGATGGAGTTAGGGCAGAGATACGAAGAAGATATTTCCTTAGGGTTTAAAAAGAAAAACATATTCAGGACATCAATCTCAGTAGCTAGGCTGACAGACGATGTTTTAAGAAATAAGCATCAACAGCAGGGAAATAGTTTCTTTAATTGTGCAATCACTTTTGGAGCTATTTGGAGTTGTCTACATAAACTCTTCTCAAATACAAACACACATACACACCCACACACATTTATTGAAAGCAAATACCCATTGCTGTAGTTAATGGAGTGAAATACAGCTGAAGTGGGATGAGGAGAGCAGCAGGGGAGGAATTGTGGAAGCCGAGTTAACTGCTCTGATACAAACTGACTTTTCCTGCCTTTTTCAGTCAGACTATATATTACTGAGCATGGTGTAGGATGGGGGTGCTTTCTGTAGTGACTGGACTGTGTAGGATAAAGGGTCAACAAAACCCTGGGTATGCAGTTTCCTTTACCCCATTCAGTGCAGAAGCTTCTGTTTGCTTCTCCTTGGTACACTAAATAGCTGCAAAAATTTAGGACATGTTGATTACTCTGTTTGTCAATTCACATTCCTCATTTTAAATTCTGTTCGGGCCTGAGAGATTCCAGTATGGGAATCATGTCAAAAAATGGGAGGATGTCACAAACAGCCACCACCATGATGAAAGAGCGAAAGGGATTGATTTATGAGGATGGATTAAACAACTTAATAGAGTGGCCAAATCATGACCCAACTCCGTAACACTGCCAAACACTCTGAAGTTCAAAGGGGGTTTTGTGAACAGAGAACTTCAAGGACAGAATGGTCATGCAAGGGGGAGGGGGAGAGGCCTTTACCCAGCTAGAAGGTTGTATACAGGGCTACAAGCAGGGCAGGTGATCCAGTCAAGATGTGGGTGTATAAAAGGCTACAACCAGGGCAGGTGAGTTAGTCACAGGAATGAAGTGCAAGATCTTCCCGAAGTGAAAGACACAATGGTAACATAATGTTAAATATCAATGGACAAACATCATCCAGAGTACTGTCTGGGCAGGAAGTAAATGAGGTGACTTAATATGTCTTTTCCAACCTTAGTGTCTATGATTCTCTCATCTTTTGAGTCCTTTTTTTTGTTTTTCAAATTCATTATGGAGACAAAAGATCTTTAATTTTCATATCATCATGTGCCTTCAAAATCCAAAGTATATCTCTCTGACAGTCTATTTATAGACTCATCAAAATGATTATTTCAGCCACTTAGGAAGTATGGTAATGGCAATTTTTTTTACATCCCTAATAAAGCACTTCCTATCATTTAAAAAAGAAAGGAAAAAAAAAAGACCTTGAAACTAGCTTCTTTTCTAAGATTTGAAACCTGAAGTTCCTTGCAGGTCATTTTTTCATTGGAAAAGGAGTTTTGGCACATGCAAATATACCCATCATTCTTTACCCTATTTTTGTGATTACTCTTACTAGGAGGAATAAAGACTTGGTATTACATGTTACCAAAAATAAAATAAATATTTTTGTCTAATTAAGTGCTACATCACTGAAATTCCAATAGAATAGAGAAAAAGCAGAATGGGGCAGGAGCTGCAGATTGAAGATTGGCTTCTAAATCACTGGTCTTGGACAATCTTTTTCCATTGATTTACTGCAGCACTTTGAGCATGCAGTGTAATCTCACTGTGCTTTTGTTTCCTCTGTAGAACAAGGAAGAAAAGCAACAGCATCCCCCACCAGAACAGGAAACAGGATTTTGATATTCTTCTGGGATTTCCTGAGAATTGGCAAGGTTGTTGCATTAAGTGCTTTGAACTACTTAAACTAGAAGGAAGAGGGGAAAAAATCCTTGTCTACTCTAGCCTGCTTTAAAATTTTCCTGGTTTCAGTGATACTTCATTCAGTGCATGCAGTAGACACTCAATAAATGTTAAATTGAACTGAATACCAATAATTTCCTCAGCCATCATGTCATCCTAGAATATGCATTTTTGTATAGTTTAACCTTATTGACATAGAATGGTGTTCTTAGAACAGAAGAATAATTGTAATTATTTTTTTCCTGAAGAAAGCATTAAATCTGAATGCCAAAACTCTGTTCTATTTAACAATCTAAAATATAATAAATGTGTGCTCATTTTTAACGTAAAAAAAAAAAATATTGTGACAATAGTACGAGAACAATTACAGAGATCTCTAGTCTGCAAGCTCTGGGCAACACCAGGGCAGAAAAGAACAGGAAGGAGGGTAAGGATACCTCTGATTCCAGAAGATACCTGATGTAATGCAGTCAGCCCCAGCAGAAAGTGGGGGTTTTGCTTTAGAAGAAGAATAAATGTGACCACTTATTATCTTCCTCAGAAACAGGAACCAAATCTCACTTGAAGCGATACTTTTTGCATATGCATAATTCATATGTGCTTCCACAGCAGGGCCCTTAAAAATCTGACTAAATAAACTGGGAACCCTACTCAACATGAATAACTACCCAAGAAACTAGTTGTCCTTTCCTTTAAGTGATTTGTGAGCTCTGAAACACAATGCAAAGTGCATTGGTTTAACTGAGACAGACACCCAGTTAACTGAGACAGACTAATCTAGTGAAAGATGCTTAAGTGCCTTTAGTTTGCACATTGATTGAGGCACATGTGGGGGGTAAAGTGGGGGTTGTCTTAATTTGCACTTTATATATAAATACAACCTGAGTGTCTGGGATACAAATTCCAAAGCACCTTTTAAAAATATTATTGACTCCTTTGTAACCTCTCTCTGATTAATATCAAAGAATTAAGAATTTTTGAATTTAGCATCGGAGAAAACAGTATATGCCCAGAAGAAAACAGTATTTTATGACCTTTAGTTCACATTTACTTAGAATTTGATGCTTTTATTTCTTACTCTGAATTTTATCTCACAACCTATTTTCTTATGACTTTTCTAAGTAGAGTTCATATTTTTATGATTTTGGCTTCAAACCTATCTTGAATGTTTTTCTCTTTGCTTTAGCATTTCATGGTGTCAAGTATGAACACCAATCCATATGACTTTAAGTGACCTTTTCAGTAAAGGGTCAAATAAAGGTACATGATCTGGCCTTGGAGTGAGATAAAATAACTTTATTTCATTTAAATTAAAAATGGAAAAATAAATAAATTTTAGCAAAGGTATGATGAATTAGGCACATAACTGCCAATCTTTAAAAAAGAACAAAATGTGGCTTAAATACACCCTTTTTTTTTTTTTTAATACTGTCTGATGGATACACCTATAGGAACTGGGATACGGGAAGTTAAAGATTCAAATATATCATTTGCTGATAGAAATAATGTAGGTCTTTTTAAAAGACACTTGTCATAATATTGGACAATGTAAGCAAAAGGAAATAATTTACATTATAAAAAACTCAGCAACTAAATCCTGTAAATAATATATGCCAAAGAGCAGTGTGTAGCTCCAGCAGTACATTGCTTAGAGAGATTTTGTTTAAAACATTTATTGGAGGCACATATTACAGTATATCATTTACTGGCTGGAAGCCATGCAATATGTGTCTTTACAAAAAAAAATTACCTTGTAATATGAGCCCCTCCAAGGCATAATTATATAATAAAGTTCTTATTGGGAAAACTGGAAGTAGGCCAAGCCTTGTCCAAATATAGTGAATGTCAGAGCCAAATTTATTATCCTTAGCTATTAACAGGAGAAGGCAGGTTTTGTTTACCAAGCCTAATTCTCTCCTAATTACAGCCACTATAAAATAATTACTATCCATGGGATAACAACACAAGACAGAGTGACTAACAGAAGAAACTGCAGGGGTTAGAAAACAGAGTGCAATTCTGTGTCATTTTGAACAGCTTGTGTACTGCCATGAACAAATTAACGGACTTCATTAAGGAATTATGTTTTAAGAGTGGCTTTGCGGTGAAGCAGTAAAGCAATTAATGCATCTTATTTGGTCCTAGATCTGAGTTGTAGTGCAGTTTGAGACAGCAACTAAATTTTTTTTTTTTAATTTTTGATGTATCAGGTTTAATAGGATTACAACCACATTACTAGGCGAGATGGTTAATGAGTGTAGAGAAAAGACTCTATTTTGGACAAATGATATCCAGCCCCTGCTAACTTGTTCTGTCTTTATGAGCAGATTTCTTACTGTGGTGATTTTAATAATCTACTAAAGACAAATGCCAACTTTTATTTAATTCCATTTCACAACCTGCCCTTATGTCCTAAACTCTGTTGGATTATACTTTTGATGAAAGGTATAGTTTTCAGAAAGGCAAGAATATCTGTATTTCTACTTGCACCACAAAACTGGGAACTTGAAATATTATTTCAATATTTCATATTTGCTTTCCACACAAATCAAAACCGAATATTATCCAGTTGAAACATGATGCTTCATTAAATTCTCAACGTTGCCCGTTCCCACGTCCCCTGTCCCCTAACCTCTTCCATCTCCTCAGAGACCCAGAGGTGTAAGGAAGCCTTGCAGGAGATCTTTGTACCCTTAAAACGCTTGCACCAGAATGAACCACTCCTCTTACTACTTGTTCACAACGGCAAGGGTGAAAGGTCAAGTTGTGTTGGCTCTGCGTCTCTTCTCTCCTCCCTGCCCCCCCAAGCCCCATTCCTCTCTGTAAAGGGCCACTTCTCCCTGAAGTAGGAAAAATGCTCTTGTTTTGGTGACTTGGTGAAAACGTACAAACTCAGCACACTTGGGGAGTCTGTTTTAGATACTCCTTTTAATAGGCCTCCAGATGGCCACATAAAAGCAAAAGGATTATTATAGAAACTCCCAACCGGGCCATTAGAGATAAAGGTGGACCAGAGTTCCTTTAAAATCATTTTTTTTTTTTTTTTTGAGGAATATATGACCTGATCATAAGGAAAAAAAAAAAAATCTTCAGAATAAAAGTAGGGGAAGAAGTTCTAAATTCAGAAATTCATTTTTGTATTGTATTTATTTCTACAAACGTCACTTTATGCAAATCAAGTAACTTGATTTAAAGTTAGAGCACCAAAATGTAATTTTAGTTCTTTCCAACAATGCAATGACATGTTTTAGTTTTTTTTTTTTCTTTTAATTTAAAAAAAGATCCTTTTTTTCTCCCCTTTTTATTCTCCAGACACTGAATGTTTCTATAGGGAACTAAAGTTAAGAAAGGAATAGGCAATAAAGAGATTCAGGAAAAACTTTTCATGTGGAAAAAGAAAATGTCCTGTCTCATATATATATATATATATATATATATATATATATATATATATATATAAATTCCAAGTGGCTTTTGAGCTGTAAGGTTGAAGGGGGACATGAAATGAGGGTCCCCCAGTGGCTGAACACCTCCTCATTGTACAATCAAAGGAGGATCATTCAACGCCTCCTTTCTTTCCCTACGGTCAAAAGCCACAGTAGCTCAGAGGTTGGAAATAGGACTGGCTGGTTTCATGATATAGTCATGGGTTCTGCTTTCCTACTTTCTCTTTTTCTGTGTTTTCAAAAATATTCTCATATGCACAGTTCACATTATTTTTAAAAAGTTTCATTTTGGGGGTCTCACTTACCCCTCCCAAATACCATACAGACACATTATTTTGTTTTCCAGGAAGCAAAGCAAATATATTCTACTTTCTAAAATTGGGAAGATTAGTCTCCCTCCAGCCCCAATATATTTTTATTATGAATCAATTTTTCCCCAGATTCTAGAGTCAACTTGCTATTTTGCCCTACTTTGAATGGTGGCTTTTTTATCTTTTCTCGTATCTCCTTCGGCTTCTTAGTGAAAAGTCGGAAAAGACAGTATTAAGAATTACTGTCTACTTCTCATTTTAAACCTGACATTTTCTTCAACATCATCATCATCATCATCATCAACATTGTTATTATGAAATATGTCAAATGCTACAAAAATAATAAACAATCATATATTCACTAACATTTAGTAATAGATACATTATAAAATTTTACATTATGCCTTCATGCCTTTTTTCCCTAATAAAATGTTATAAAGGGAGTTTGAAGACTTTTGTACACAAAGTAACATCATGAACCTCTTCCCATCTTGCCAGAGATTAATATTGGTTTGTAGGTTTCACATCCATGTTCTTGTATGTTAATTACATTATATACCCATCCATAAGTGTTACATGGTTCTATTGCTTTAAATTTACCTAAATGCCAAATTTCTGCTACTTGCTTTTTAATTTACTATTGTGTTTACAAGATACATGTTCAGGTATGTAGAATTGGCTCACTTATTTCAATTTTTAAATAGGTTACCACTGTGCATATGAATGTCACACAGTTCGTGGATGCATTATCAAAAAGAAAATAAGTTCACCTATAAAATAATTTAGTGGGTGAAGGAATACAATCCATTTCTTTCTGGATTGTAATGTTTTACTTTTGATAATTAAAAAAAGTTTTTGCTGTACAAAACAGAGTTTTAGGATACTACATAAAGGTGGATTGCAGGAAGCCACCTATGAGCCTTATGTGAATGGAGCGACCTTCCAGCCATTGGGCAAGAAAGCCAGTTCTTGGGAACTCCTAGGCGGAATCCACTGGTCGAGAATGCCCAATCATGTGGGTGCCCTGTTCTAGCTCACCACTCACATTCAAGCACAGCAGCAGAGATGGGAGTGACCCGCTAAGAGCCAAACAGCTTGCTTACCACCATCCATATCCTGCTTTTCCATAAGAAGTTCCTACTGATCCCTTTTGATCTGTAACGCTCTAAATAAAGCAAGGGGGTGCTCCTTGTTTTGTTAGAAGCTGTACCCCTCTCATTGGCTTAACCTGTCACTCCCCCCCCACCCCCACCCCCGCTCTTTAAAATATATTTCTGGTTTTGGGTTTATTTCATGGTTCTACTTTCATAGCTTTATTTCGCAGCAGGCTCAACCCTCTGATCGGTACCCATTTACTCGCCCAGCGGGATGTGAGCGAGAGTGGATGACAATAAGTCTTGCTAGTAACTCACACCCGTCTGTGGAAGAATTCATGCTTTGGAAATTGTGATAAGCATGCACAGGGAGAGACCACACGATGCTGGTCATGGCTGAGGAGAAAAATCCAGGGGGAAGGAAGGGAGCTTCTGCCATGTTCGACAAAGTTGAGACCGCCGGTGTCAGAAACTGCATCTTCTTCATAATGAATGAAGATGCTGGTCCAGAAACTTTTAAAGTTATGATCCATACACAATTAATATAAAGACAATGCATTGACATGGTGGATGGTAAAGACCTGGCAATGTATCGTGTCAATGACTCACAGATACTTAAAAGAGCCTGAATTGGGAATTAATCTGATATGCTCTGATGGTTCTGCCACCTCAGGGCATTGACTTCTGAGTTATAACTGCTGTGATATGTGGTACCAATCCAAGCATTTACAGGTTCTCTGTGTCTTTATTTCAATCTTTCTACCTATCCAGTTTAAAGACTGTTAAGCTCCATTTAAAAAGTAAACACAACTATGAATTTAAAATGTTACAGTGCTACCCAGTGTCTAAAGAAGGCAAAGACTGTTGACTCAAGGTCACTAATATCCATTTACCAGAGATCAAGTGTGGACTGTTGCATATTGAGGCATTATTTAACAGGAAGCAAGGACTGGCAGCATTGATGCCATTATCACTGACCTCTCTTCTCAGGGAGTATAATATTTCAATACACCTGTTCTCCAGGTCAGTCCGGTATATAGGCAAAGTAAACATTCCCCTTTCAAACATATTTCAAGGAACATGGGGCAAAGACAGTCTTGCAGGAATCTCTTTTCCACCAACCTACCACAGAATCTGAAATTTCCATTATTTGGAATTAATTTCTTTGACTTGAAACATTTTATCTAGAAAAATTTTCAATGTGAGATAAATATTACTAAAGTGAATAACACATGAAGCTTTTGTCATTTATTAAAACCTGATGGAAATTTGTTCCTAAGTATTGCTAGTGAGTAATTTAGCAATATGGGGGGGGGGTGTAGTTCACTGTCATGTTTTATGATGAGTGACAGGAAGAAATGTCTATATTGTAAAAAGAATAGACAACCAGAAACAGCACCCAATAGTGAATGCTTTGAAGGCTGAGGAGAGAAGACACCATTGAGAAAATGCCATTGGAGAATAACTCTGTGTGTGTGTGTGTGTGTGTGTGTGTGAGAGAGAGAGAGAGAGAGAGAGAGAGAGAGAGAGAGAGAAATGTGGACATGAAAATTATCTACCTACTTGGGGATTCTTCCCATGGCTTAGCTTTCTGTGCAACAACCGAATTTCATTCCACCTTATTAATCTAAAAACTAAAGAAAAAAAATTTACTTAACACTTCCAGACATATACTGTGAGCTTACTCTCTTAATGCTGTATAAAAATATGTTTTTTTTTCGTGTTTTTGTTTTATTTATTTTTTATTTTATGCTTTGTGGCAACTGAAACAAATATTCATACATGCTTAAAATGCTGATACAACAGAATCTCTTTGGTTGATAGACTTTGTTTGCACAAATTATGCTTCAGGTGAACACTGAGCACATTTTTGTATTTGAGTAGGAATTAATTCGAAGTATTTGCCTCATAAACAATGCAGCTATCTATTTGTTTGCAATAACACATGGGAATTGGCTTGAACCAACCACTTTTATATAAGTGACAGTCAACGTAGTAATAATTCTGATAAGCAAGGCCACTTTCTACATGCCTCTGTGTAATGCAACTAAGCCTAAAGGATTAAAACTGGTTCCCCCAAAAGAAAAACCACTTCAATAGCCTATGTTGCTGGATTTTCTTACCAAAATCCAGCCACTGGGAGGCAGTATTTTGTAGTAATTAAATCTTAAATTTTGACATGGACTTGACAAAGGTTGAAGTCTGAGTTTAATGTGACTGTGAAGTAGTTAACCTTTCTAAGGTTTATTCTTCTTATCTTGAAAAACAGGGAAAGATCCATTAGTATTTCATTCTGTTGTGAAGATTAAATGAGATAATGTATATTGAGAGCTTATATATGCCTGGTGTCATAAAACCCAATAAATACAATTTTTATGTGCAAATATATGATATATGGACCTATTTCAACCTACTGATTCCTTTCCTCCTCCTACCCTCAGCTAGCCTTAAATACTCCTATCTTAAAAGTGATTGTCATTGGTTGAGATGTAGAAAAAGTAAATTACCATTAGAAAACTCCTTGGCATTAAGCCAAGGTACCCGTCAGCAATGCTTCACCTGAGCATCTTGTTTCTCTTTTCCTCTAATTACAGTGGCAGCAGCAGGGGAACATCTAAAGCTAGAAATAGACTGAAACCTAGATGAGTCAAAACTTTAAGGAAAGAAGATCAAAGCTTATTCATTTGGAATTCCTATATCTCCAAGCCAGGTACCAGAAACAAATCAGAACCTTCGAAGATCCCTTAGACTTTTCTATGTGTGCCCCAACTCACAACCATTAACTGGGGACCCACTGGCAGTCTTTTCCTAGGGCTGCTCGATAGCTTCAGGATTTCCCTTTCCCTGGTGCCCTCTGTTATCTCATGTTTTCTTCAACAACCTTTGGACTAGCCACTAACACTTTGGCATTGATCTTATTGGTAAGAAAATCATGATGCTAGATATAATTAAGTTCCAGAAAAATTACTTTAAAGCAACTTTATGCTGCCAGCGTAGTCTCTCATATTTATAGGCATATCCTTGAGTTTATCTTCTATTAAAAATTATTTAAGGTAGCAAATGCATTTTTCACTGAAGAATTTTCAGTAAATATATCATGTCTACAGAGTTACACAGAAAAGTCTATTCTTAACATTGTGTTAACATGCAGAGACCACACAGCAGTTTATGGTTCTTGAGACAGGGAGTATTTTCAATGAAAGCTACTGTCCCTGGCTTATGTAGGACCATTATTGTGGAATCAACAATTGGTTCTGTATCCAGTGTATTCAATGATCTCAATTTCACTGCTTATATCTAGACTTGAACTAGCTATTTTGATGACTTCATTCACAAATTATTTTTACAATTCTCATCAATCACTGACTCTAAAAATAGTCTATAGATTCTTTGGTATCTAGAACAGTTTTAACTACATCTTTACTTCCTCTGAAGAGAAATTAGTGGCAGTTCAAATTTGATGTTTATGAATAAAATTACTTCTCATCCTTTAGAATTTTGGAACATTTTCAGTTTAATATATCATAAATCTATAGAATCATAAAAATGCCATTGTTTGTCAGGTTCTTTCCAAGATCAATCTTATGGCAGATTCATCTAGAAATGTGTTAGCCACTAACACTTTGGTGTTGATCTTATTGGTAAGAAGATCATGATGCTAGATATAATTAAGTTCCAGAAAAATTACTTTAAAGCAACTTAAGCAAGTTAACATATTGTGTGTTCTGCAATGATTTCACTTGTAGATAGATGAAGGGTTCCTGTTTTTGCCCTCAACATTTCTGGGCAGACATTCAGAGGCAGAACTGTGGTCTGTTAAGAGGCACAGCTGTACCCTGCAGGTAGAATGAAAAGGTCCTAGATGAGGTCTTGAATGCGTGTCCTTACATGGTTCACACTGCAACCTAATGTGCAGTCGCAGACCACCCCACCTGAGATAATAAATGAGAAATTCTCAGGGCTGTTGAGCACTTTGCAAATTTTCACAGTGGATCAGCACAAACTTAGTTAGCACAGGTGTTCATGTAATTGTGATTCATTGGAAAAATTCTCAGTGCTCAATAGCCCTGGTACTCTTTTCTCTCCTAGGTGGTGGTTGAGGGTGAGTATATTGTGGGGAAATGTGCCATGATGTTGGGCTCCACTGGTGCTTGGCTAAAGGGAACCAGCCTGATAAAAAAGAACAGCTAAATGTGTCCAATTCTCTTGGTCCATTTGCTTAAGTCTCAGAAATGGGAGAATGACATATATCCAATAGGTCAAAAAATAGAAACCAACTATAACATTAAAAAAACTCTTATGATACTAGATAAGATACAAGATAATACTAAATAGAATTTTTTTTAACTGAGTTTATTTAAAAATCATTAAACCCAAACAATGAGAAGGTCTCACTCCTCACTTTTCCTGCATTGTAGCTGCCATCTTCTGGGAAAGCATGTGCAGTGCCAGCTCTGCTCATTTCTTAAGGTTGGCCACCATTTGGAATAGGACCCCAAGGTAATCATTCTGAACTCGTAAGATGGCTCACTCTGCAATCAGCCCGTGCTATCAGCTTTAGCTTTTCTATTTGCAGTGTGAAACAAAATTACATAATCTAAATCTCTTAGTAATGACACAAAATTTGCATAGCTTTTAATGTAATAAATTAAGTGAGTTGTAGCTTAAAAAAACCTGATCATACAGTTAATGAATATTGATTAAGCTCCTACATTATGTTTGACTCTATTGCAAGGAACATTCTGAATTTGAAGGTTAAAAAAAAAAAAAAAAAAAGAAAGAAAGAAAGAAAATCTGCCTAGTAACTATATATGACCTATACATGACTGCTCTTATCCTTTACTTTTTGATAAAAAGATTTTTGTGTGTGTGGCAGTACTGAGGATCAAACCTATAACCTCATGCATACTAGCAAAGCTCTCTTTCACTGAGCTCTCCCAAACACTCTGTAATTCTTTTTTGAAAACACAAAAGGATTCCAAATTAATCTGTCCCTCTTCATTTGGAATTGCTTTAAATTGTATTCCCAGTAATTAACTGGTATGCCTTTTGCTGTTTCTGTTATCACTTCTTGAGTGAAAAGTATCTGTCTTTACAATATACAGTTTATAGAATTTTCCCTTAAGGAAAGTGATTGAATGGATCAGATTTTAGTATTTCCTTTAAGTTTTTACCAAATTTTTCAAGCACTTGACATATATCTAGGATTATTTGATTGGATTTACAGACTTTTCCAAATTCCTTTCTAAGAAATGAATAAATATGTTCTCCCCAAATTATTTCAAGTATTGAAATAAAGATAGAAACCTAAGCACAGATGGAAAAAAAAAAAAAAAAACACTCAGTCATTATTCTACCTCAAACCCACAATCTACCTGGAATATTGCAATGAAGTGACTGGTTCTCATCATTTCCCCATAATTATGCAGACCTTCTGAAAAAAAAAATGGATGTTGCTTCTTGGTTTTCAAATACAGAAACAAAGTATTATTGCTGTCAAGAATCTTTAATTCTTTATCAACTCCCTAATGCTACTTCATAGTCTCAAATGAGACTCTCCAGAAAAATAGATACATTATTAGTGGCAGACACAACTTTCTCACATGCACATACTGTCTCTTATCCTTGTGGTCCATGGTAGATTAGGATATCACTAAGATTCCATCTGTCTGAACTAGAAACAAGCTTTATGACCTTCAGGTCTCCTTGCCCCTTCCTGGCTCACTAGCTTCTATTGGTCCAACTAGGTTAGAGAAACCCTTTCAAATGAGAGGAAGCTTCTATTTGGAGATACAATAAGTTTCATGAAATATCAAAAGTGAGAAGTAATCCAAAGAGGAAAAGATCCCAGAAAAAGACACTTACCATGGAAGCCAAATATTTAAATTGTGTTTCTGGAATGTTCTATGGTGTGTTCTTGATCCTTATTAGAACTTGGTTTTGAGAAGACAGAGGTGGGCACCGAATAAGGCATGGCAGCCACCCACAGGCAGGAGTGTCTCTCTCAGTATGCTGTTCTTGCTGCTGTGATGTGAGTGTCTAACAGGTGAAAAGTCAGACAGAAGGAGGCAGTTAGTTCAAGGTTAGGCAATGATGTAGAGTCTTAGGTGATGTAC
Source organism: Tamias sibiricus (assembly GCA_025594165.1). Classification (NCBI taxonomy): domain Eukaryota; kingdom Metazoa; phylum Chordata; class Mammalia; order Rodentia; family Sciuridae; genus Tamias; species Tamias sibiricus. The sequence continues at coordinate 128,679,205 of CM046660.1, forward strand.
ACTGAAAATCTTTAGTATAGAAATTATGGATACATTAGGGTGCAAATAGAAGTAAAATCATTTCATTTTCCATACATATTTATTAAATGATGTTCGCTAAAAATTGACTTTTGTCAGATTGAAATTATATGAACTCTAAGTAACATGTAATGTCTGAGACCAAATCAAACAATTAGCAAATTCATGAAGTCAAGACTTTTTATTATGAAAAAAAAAACATCAATTTTTATTGTTAAAAAAATGACTTTTACCAAATATCTAAGCCTCTGAAATATTTGGGAGCCATAGAAAACTACTGAGACTTACAATACTAATTATATTCAAAGAAAACCTTCAATCATTTAAGTTTATTATTGGCATACAAAAATAAATAATTTTAGATTTGTGACCAATACTGTAAACAGACTTGTTTAATTTGTTCAGTTTTTAATTTTTTCAAATTAATTTGTTCAGTTTTGCTTCAAACTGCAGACATTAGCTGACATGCATCTTTAGTAATGCCATTTCTACCATTTCATTCTTGAAGCTGTTTCAGATATTTTTCAGGCCTGAAAACAAAATGTCAATATAACTTGTTTTTTAAGTTTATGTGAGATTCTCTCTCTCTCTCTCTCTCTCTCTCTCTCTCTCTCTCTTTCTCTCTCTCTCTCACCACACACACACACACACACACACACACACACACACACACACACACTGTGCTGACTACAAATCTTTGTGGTAGTTCTGCTATTCTAAATGTCATTGTGTGATTCACAAACTATTTGGCACTTCACATTCTTAAGATCTGTCTCCAGAACATTGTAACCTTTTTCTGATGTTATTTCCTGCCTCTAAATTTATAAAACTATGTAATTGTTGTCTCCAGTTTTTATAGTAAAATGCAGTGAGTTTTACATTGACCACTAAAAGAATATTTAAGTCATCTTTACAAGAAAATGTGAATGGATTCTTCTTTTATTTTTCCCCTGAACTGTGCTTGCTTTCGACAACACTAAAACCAGTGGTGAATTTTGCTTTTTAAATCTATAGGGGGAATGTCTGAAGAGTTCACATCATTCTTTCTTTTTCCCCTCTCCTTCAGAGTCTATTAAAAACAAAATGACCTTTCTTGGGCCTGGGATGCTTTTGGTATATTCTTCTTTAAGGCCATAGAATGGACCACATTGTCCCCTGAGTTCTCCAAACCTCTGACTCCCTAATTCATGGCCAGACTATCAGAGAGTCAAGTTTATTCCGATTTTGAGGAGGGAATTCTTACAGGGTGGCCTCTTTTTTATTCAGATATTATTTAAACTGAATTAAGTTTATATATATATGGGAGAGATGAATTTCTATGGAGACTCTTTTTGGGCAGTGGGAATCCTCCTCCATCAGATTCAAATGTTTTCCAGATCTACTGGTGGTAATTGACATAATTCATTTTAATGAGGTAGAAGTATTTAAAGAGCTTTCAGTGAAAAACATGTGGAGCCTCTGTATAAATTCCTAGGCTTTTAGAATCCTCTCAAGTCTCCAGTTTCTGCATTTGCTGCATCCAGTAAACTGATAAACAAAAATGATTTATTATAAAATAGTTATAAGTAAAGAAATGTCCTCTGAGGATACAATAATTGTTTTCATTTTCCTTTCCCCAGTGCCAGTGGTATAATAAAATGCTAATAGATGCAAATTATGCATGATCTTTAATGCATACTAAACAGAGACCATTTAAAAACCAGGTACCTTTTGTTGGCAAGTAAGCAGTGGGATATTGTTTCCTTTAAAAGATCTCAAACCAACTGGGAAGGTTCCTTCCTGGATGGTCTGCACGCACAGGCCTACCTCCACATGGCTACAGTTGCAAACTCCTAAGGAGTGGAGCCACAACAGGGCAGGAGAAAAGGCAAATGATTTTTTTTTGACTCCAAAATATTATAAGGAAATCTTAGAAGGAAAAACAAATATCTCTCCAACAGAATAGCCACTATGATGGAAAGGAGAGAAAAATTTAAATATATAAAAAATCAATGCGATAATAATTAAATTGTGGGCACATCTATACAGCAGCCAGGACATTTCATGCAGTTGGTCATGAAGCCCAGGAACTGAAGTCTCAGTAGTTAAAAGAGAGCAAAGAACAGCCGTCATCCTGAAGCTAATTTCATGATGAGACACTAAAAAACACATACCTGCTACAGTATAGCAGGATATTTATAGGAGGTTAAAGATACAAATTAAAGTCCAGGAGCCTATACATTCCTGATTACCCAGCATTCTTAAATCAGTCCTCCCCAGCCTCACACCTGGGGTCTCAGCTGCGGCAGAGCTGTCATTTACGCTATCCATGGCCCACGATTGATGACAGTCATTCGCTGATGAAGCTGTATACATCATTTCTGTCCGAGCTGCACTGGCCAGATGGACCCTGACCATCCATCGCCTGTCAGGGACGCATCTGTTCACACTGCTGCTAGGGGTACTAACAAGTCATTGGCTTTCCAAAAGGACAGTGTCAGCTGGATAGGGCACAACATAAAAACTGGAGTAGTTGAGGTTTTCTTTTCTTTTTTTTTTTTTTTTTCTTATCAAGAAACAGGATTTTCCCCCTCTTAAAAGGAGATACATTGCATTAAATTTTTAAAAAAGTGATAGGATAGTATTCAAAAGATCAAAAACACTTTATCAACTTCATATTGATAAAAGATTGGTGTTCCTCCTTGAATTTGTTGTTGTTGATGGTATTTTAACAAAATATGATCCATTCAAGACTAATATTAAAATATTTATGCAGATCTGGGAGTTCTTTTATCAATATTAGTGTCTATAATGAAAAATCAGGGTGTTTGTGTATCATTTCTTTGTGAATCTAGGTTAACTTTATAACTTCTTTTACTGTTTTTGTAATAAACAAAAACTATTACTTTGGACAAACTAAAAAACAATCCAAAGGAAATTTAGTAATAATTTTTTTCATAAATTAAATCAACAGCAATAGAAATCAAGATTGTAAAGATCATATTTTCATTTAATTTGCCACATTTGAAAAAAAAATCTACAAAGAAAGGCATGCTTTTATCAGCAAATGGAAGTAGCACCTAGGATTTAATTAGACCTTGTGTTAGCCACCATTTTAGCAATTTCCTTACATTAATTCATTTACTCTTTACATCCCTAAGAGGTAGAATTTTATTATTCCTATTTTCCTAATTAGGAAACTAAAGATGAAAGAGTGAAAACAACACAAAGCTAGTGTTAGCAACGGAGCTAGGATATCAGCCAAATATAGGTCTGACTCCAAAGTCTTTGTTAAATTTCTTTAAGATTTTAGTTTCTAAAAATGATCTTCAAACAATCATTACTATTCAGTATCCACATACTTTAAAAAATTCTTACTTTATAAAAGGAAATACTTTACTTTGGAAAAATTTAATGAGAAATTTCAAATCAAACAATTGGACAATTAACCGTTTTCTTTCTCAGTTGAAGGGTAGAACTTAAATTTCAAAACATGCTTTGCTATTTATAGACATACTTTAAAATTTTTTATACAGATCCACACAAATGTTCTTAAATGTATTAATGCATATAATTGACTCAAAATGATATCCAAGGAATCAGAACATGTAGAATGAACAATCTTCAACAGGTTAACAAAGCAGAAGCAAATGTTGAAATGAATGTCAACAGGAATGGGTGTTCATGGAGATCCTTTGAATGCACTTGGTATATCAGTACATGACCCAAAGAAAACCTGCAGCTCTTTATTGCTTCTGTTTTCTCATTAAGAAAAGGAGAAACAAGTACAACAATTTTTTTTTTCACAAGTGGAAGTTTTGTTTTACAGATTTAGGTGGAAACTTACTGTAAGAAAAGAATGTAATGTTTTTAAATGGGAAACCGATGAAGAGGGAAAAGCCATTTTCAAGGTCACAGAGGAGTCATGTCTGTATTGGCAATGTGAGACACATTTTTGAAAACTACGAGTGACTATAAACTTCATTTTGGCTGTCTGCTCTGGCAGTAGCAAATGATCTGCAGGGAAATTTCTCCCTAATTCTCCACTTTGGCTTCATAAATTGGCAGATCACATTATGTTTTCTTAATATAATGGCCTTAAATTTCAATTAATTTATTTTGCTCTTGTTCTGATAATATTTATTACTGTAGAAATATGGTAAAACACTGAAACAAGACTAAATTTATTACTACATTTTCTATTATTTCAAGAGATATGTAAATACATATTTTATAAAGAAAATGTCCACAGATATTTATAGTAAGTCAATATATGCTGATTGTATGTTTAGTTCCTCCTGCATTCAGATGTGAATGATCTAAAGGAATACATGATGCTTAAGAGGAGAAAAAAAATATACAAATAACTACAAATAGGCTAAAAAAAATTGGGATGAGATTGCTTCCAGGTGGGATTGTTAAAAAAAAAAAAAAAGCCCTGTGTGAAATTAGCCTTGCTTAGGAACTTTGCTTAGGAACTTTCCTTTTAGACAAAAAGTGTTATTTTAGAAAAACATTTGCAACAAAAGATGATCAAAGGTCAGAAGAGTTAATAGCAAGTACACTAATTTGTATTTGTATTTGTGTGTTACTTACAATAGATGTATTTTGTTAATGTTTCCTGAGTGTGTGAATAGAGGAATGAATGAGTAAATGTGTGAAAATGAATTAAAATAGCAAATGGTCTTGTGTATGAGTTAGACTATAAAATTCCACCAGGAAAGCAAAAAGCTCTATTATGGTAGGCAGAATAAGGCCCCTCCAAAGATGTCCATTTTCTCATCCTTGGCACCAGTGAATGTATGCAAGGCAAAAGAAGTTTACAGATGTGCTTCAGGGTGGGGACCTGGAGATTGGGACCTCATTTTACATTGTCTGATTGAATGAGTTCTTTAGAAAGAACATTTCATCTCTCTGATCAGAGAAGGATGTATCTAGAGGACAGATGAGAGGTGAGTGACACTGTTGGTATTGCAGATGGAGGAAAAGTGCCAGAAGCCAAGAATGCAAGGTCTCTAGAAGCAGGAAAAGGCAGAAAGGAATTCTCACTCAGAACCTCCAGAAAGGAATGCAGCCCTGACACCACCTACTTTTTACCCCTGTGTGACCCCTGTCAGACTTCTGACCTACAGAACTGTACGGTAATAAAAGTGTGTTGTCTTAAGCCACTAAATTTGTGGTAATTTGTTAAGGCACTGATAGAAAACAAATGCAGCTATTCTGTTTTTTTAACATTCCACAGTTTATGGGTCCACTGGGGTATCTCTAAGCATCATGTTGCCACCTAAAAATTTAAGGGGGCAGACGCACTTCTAAAATTTAGTTTTAAGTCCTAGAAAGAAAAGGGTTCATTATTAAAATTTATAAGTAAATTGAATGTTGTGATTATATTAGGCAGTATTCTAAAATAACTGTTAATTTTTTTTAATTTTTATTACTTCTCAAGTAACGAAATGAATACCAATAGTTTTCAGCATTGGTGAAGACATAGTTTGATCAATTTTGCAATTTCACAACTTATTTTGCTTTTAATTAACTAGATTTCATAAGTAACAAAAGAAATTTGATAAATAAATCAGTAAAATTACTGAGTCAGATATTGTGCAATTTTGTCTAAACTTTCTCTGTATTCCATAGTGCCTAGCATAGCTCTTTTCCCACAGCACACTTTTAATGATTGTTTGATCTTAATGGTAAATTCTATAAAGATAGTTAGAAAAAGAGACCCATGCTTCATTATTTATTCATCCAAAATAAATGGCTATTCAGTGTGCCAGACTTCTATTTGAGTTTGGCTGACTTAAGGTGTACTGAATTTTATTTGTGATGTTCACTGAATGAGCTAGGTAGAAGGTCACAAATTTATCTCATGAGTTAGGCAATATATATGCTCATTTCAAAGAGTCAGAGTATAGGGAATGTTTGCATTTTCTTGAAAATTTTCTGTAAGATATAAAAAAACTTGAACTGCCAAATACTAAAACAAACTTTTGCATTCAAGTTACTTTTCTCCTGTAAATATGTAGTATATTGAGTAAGGAGGTGAGGAAAATAATAGGTTGCAACTTTAATTCCACCTATACTTGATGGCAACGTTGCATCCAGAAATCCTGTCTCTGAGCTTTCTGGCCAGTGGCCTAGTCACATCCATGCAGAGCCCCACTGTTCTCAAATCTCCCATTGGCTCCATTTGTTGTTTATACTGGGTTTTGTTTGCTGGACTTTCTTTTTACTCCATAGTTTGTTCTGAAGGAATTTCTTTTTAAACTCAGTATCACACAGGACCCAATTCCACAGCCCAATTATCTGCCTCTTCACCTCTGAATTGCCACACAGCTGCTCAGAGGAAGAAAAGAAGATCAAGTCGGCTGTGCAAGGTACTGTGCCTTGAGACACTGGATCTGGTGGCAAAGCTTCCCTGCTGCTCCAGCAACATAGCATGAGCCCTGTGGGTTAGTGTGAGGGTCCATGCAGACCAGGGCGGGCCTCGGGTTAATCCAACATGGACAAGCGAACTCCAAACCCATCACCAATGGCAAATTCAAAAAAATTAAACTAACCACATTTCCTTTCGCTCTTTGACCACAAATTTGAAAACCCTGGGTTGGACATTGATTTTACTTAGCTTTGCTGGTGATGGGAACGGGGTGGGGAGGTAGTGTTTTATTTGTATTTGCTTTCCTTTTAAAAAACCTATGTCAGAAAAAGTCAGCAGGTTCTTTAAATCCAATTGTGACTAGACACAAATATTGGTGAACCTGTTATCTTATGGCACATTAATCCTAACTCCATTCTCTACTCCAACGGAAATTGCTTATTTCATTTCTCACTTTTCATGTCCCTGAGTTTTATACAAAACAAACCAAAAAAAAGAAAATGTTTTTTTCTGTTGGAATAAGGAACTTCCATAACATTCCATTACTTAATTATTTGTGCCTGACACAGACTTCTATTCCACCTAATTAATGTGCCCTTCATCCTGCTGACACAAACCTCACCAGATGTAGAGGCAAGGGGATCTGAGATTTTCTTCATTTCCTGGTATACTCACCATGTTAACCTGCACAAGGCACATAGCCTATCTGTGACTATTATTATTATTATTATTATTTTTTTTTTTTTTTTTTGGTACCAGGGATTGAACTCAGGGGCACTTGACCACTGGGCCACATCCCCAGCCCTTTTTTTGTATTTTATTTAGAGACAGGGTCTCACTGAGTTGCTAAGTGCCTCGCCATTGCTGAGGCTGGCTTTGAACTCACGATCCTCCTGCCTCAGCCTCCCAAAGTGCTGGGATTACAGGCGTGCGCCACCGCGCCCGGCTGTGACTATTATTATTGCTAAATTATAAAAATGGGTGTAATATCTAGAAAATGGGTGTAATATCCAGTTAATTTATTCATTTTGCAGATTAGTTTTATTCAATTGGGCATTAGGGATACAAACATGTATGGTGCATGTCTTCAAGGAGTTTCAATCCACTAATACATATTTTGAATTAAAAGAACTCGCTCTATGAACATATGGTAAGAGCTGTGAGTCACCAGACTGAGAGCACATGATTCTATACTGGTCTATCGGATAAATGTAAAGTACATCAATTGAATGGACAATCAGCAAAGGTTCGTATTGGTCAATGAATGTATTTTTACTTGAATCTAGGATGTTTCACGAATTGGTTTTTAATATTTTTGTATCTCATATTTAAAGACCCTGGTGAGATGGTACCATAGGTTTTACTTTTCTTAATATACTATTTTTGTCTTATCTAAGAAGTGAAGATCTGGCCTCAGACTTCCTAATTGCAAATCCCACCTCTACCACCCACTGGCCATTTGAACTCTGGCAACTTGTTAAAACATCTCTGTGTCTTCGTTTCTATTTTCAGCAAAGTAGAATAATAATTTTGTCTACCTCACAGGATTGTGGGTGGCTTAAAAGAGATAGTGTAAAGTGCTTGGCACAAAATAAATATTAATTTTTTCTCCTTATTAGTACTTTTATTAATATTACATCATTTCCTACCTTCCCCAGAGAATGATATAATAAATGCTTAGTGACCAAAAGGCCACTTTGAGATGATAGGGGCACCCTCTGCTTTTATTCTCTTGTAGCTGTGAGACTAGCACAATGCCCTTCACACATGCTGCTCTTGGCTATTTGAGGAGAAGGCACAGAGGGATTCAGCAGTCTCCTGAACCTGCGATTCCCAAACAGAAGCTAATCACATGATTTCTTTGAATTGGGAATATTCTCTACACTGCGATTAACTCCTTCTGACAGAGAGAGAGAAAGGCATATTCATGAATGAAGAAGAAACACAGAATACCTGAAGCAATGTATAGTAAGACAAGTAATTTTAAATTAGATGCATCTATATTTATGTTTGGGCTCCATCCTTTAGAAATTTGTTGGCAAGACACAAAAATTATATGGTCCTTGATCTACTCATCTGTAAAAGTAGGCATTCTAACCTGCTTCCAAAGACATAACAAGGATCAAAACAAACTATGCATGCCAAGACAGCAGAGCATGACACTTAAGTGCCTGGCTCTGGGCTCTGACTGTCTGGTTTTACTCTCAACTCTGTCACTTAATGGCTATGGACATATTGAATATATCCCTCTGTGTCTCAGTTTTCTTATCTATGACATGATGATGGTGATAATGATAGAGCTGCGATAGGGATGAAATATGATAATAAATGTTACAGTGTTTAAAACAATATTTGGTACAGAGTAAGGCCAAAATATATTTGATACTCTTTTTAAGGTAATCTAGCATACTACAGGTATTTTGTTTTCATAATTCCACTTGACTACATCTTTCTTCACTCTTGAGTGACAAATGAAGACCTTAGAGAATAAAGTTTGTCATCCTTGACTCTTTAGTCTACTGAATTTACTGAAGGCCAATATTTGGTACCTTAATTTAGTTACCAATGCCACGGTAACCACTAATATTTGGATTTCATTTTGAACTGTGTTCCCATTTTGTTTTTGATCCAAGAGGTGTTATAAAATCCAGTGCTATATTTATTTTAAAGGGAAAAAAAACATACTCTTAAAAGAATACAACACCCAGAATGAGATGAATGTCATAAAATAAAAGGAAATTGTCACATGAGGAGATTGCTATCTGCCCACAGTCCTCTGAGAAGAAAACCAGAGACATTTACCTGCTTTCCTTCCAGCAAACGATATTGCCACAGAGAGATTTCGTTTTGTTTGTTTGTTTTCCTTTCACCAACTATTATGGGAAATTACTTATTTTCTTTCTCTGGTCATCTCAAAAATCAATAAGCTGAAGACTAGAGGCTTTGAAATCTTCAAATATTTTAGCTGAAAGGAAACAGACATAGATAGCCCTACCCTGCTTTGTGTAAATGAGGTGAATTTACTTTGCCTAATTTGATTTTTCATTCATTCATTGATTCAAAACCAAAAAATCACTGACCACTGTCTTAAGTCAGTGTTCTCCAAAGAAACAAAATGAATAGGATGTATATGGTATGTGTGTATACACATGCATGTTTGTGTGTTTTGTGTGTGTGTGTGTGTGTGTGTGTGCATGCACGCGCGCTCAAGGAAATTTATTATGAGAGTTTGGCCCACTTGATTACAGAGGCTGACAAGCCCCAGACCCGTGGTGTGAGCATGCAAGCTAGTGGCTCAGGAGATCCAATGGTGTGGTTCCAGTCTGAAGATCAGCTGGCTCAAGACCAAGGAAGACCTAATGTTTCAGTTCAAGGCTGAAGGCAGAAAAAAATCAATGTCCCAGTTCAATGGCAGTTAGAGAGGAAGAATTCTGTCCTACTGGGGGCAGGGCCAGGTTTTGTGTTTACACAGTCTTTCAACTAATTAGGTAAAACCCCCATGCCAGGGATGTCAATCAGCTTTATTCAGTCTCCTACAGATTCACATGTTAATAATAGGCCCCCCCCAAAAAAAAATTCCTCATAGAAATACCTAGAATAAGGTTCTACCAAATATATGGGCACCTCATGGCCCATGACATTAACCATCATAGCCACCTAACTTAAGTTTTAGGATCTGTTCTAGGTCCTGAAGGTAGAGACAATTATGTTCAAAGGACCAAAAAAAAAAAAAAAAAAAAAAAAAGAGAAGACAATGACAGAGTGCAGTTGAAAGCACAAAATGGTATGTCAGTCAACATATCACATACCCCATAGGATGATATTTGGACCAAGGGAGATGGTACTTTCTTAGAGTAACAAACAAATAATTTTCCCTCTCTCATCCTACCCTCTGCCTCACTCTCACATCAGTCTTAGAGAACATAGGAGGGAATATCAGTGTTTATAAAAAAAAAAGAACAGTAAGTTCTCTTTTTAGAGAGGCGAATGGGAGGCACACAAGCCTAGGACTTTGGTCACGCTGGACACTATAGACAAATAAATGTGAAAGCTTCTCAGAGTCTAATCTTTGTTCTTTCTCACTTCTTTCTTCAACTTGATCTTGGCTTGGTGGATCTTGACCTTTTCCAGGTCCTCAGGGACTAGAAGAATGACCTCTCTGCTCAGATAAACACCAGAGGACACTTCCAGGCCTGCTGTCTTCAGATGGTCCACTATGTCCCGTTGTTGACAATTCAGTAATCACATACACCATAAGACGATAATGAATTGTATTAGCCCCCACTCAGGGTAATATGCCCATGTATATTTTAATCCTGCACTTTGGGTTTGAATCAGGGGATTGGGAGGTTGACACATTTTGAGTAGATAATGTTCTTGACACTTGAGTCTGTTCTACCAATGTGTGAGGTTGGCATTCACATGGTAAGGCTTGAAAACTAAAAGAAGAGAAACACATTTGTTAAGCCTCTGGTATGTTCTCAAAGTCTGCTAGATGATTCAAATACATCATTGCATTTCATTATAATTTTAAAATGCTACAAAATATATACCATTTTCCAGATAAAGAAATTGAGATATTAAATATCATATTCAAGGTCACACAGTATGGAGAATTAGAAACCAGAAAACAAATGAGTAAGTTGCAATAATTAACAATTTAAGAACAGATTATTCGAAGGAAAATAATCATGTATTAGGTAAAACTCCTAAGCTTCCTTTCAACTCAGGAGGTAAGCCAAAGCAGGAGTGGAGACAGTTGATCCCAGTGAAAAATATTTGATGCTACCAACAAAAAAATATATAGGATTACATCCTATATATTTCTGACTCAAATATTGTCTATTGTACCTTGCTATATGAGATCACTGAGCATCAGAATGTCCAATATTCATCTCCTTTCTCATATTGTGCAATTGTAGAAAAATCAGCCCTTATATTTAATTTTCTACTTATAAAATGAACTTAAGTCTAAAACTCATTATAGGGACAATGAATGAAATTTGAGTAGTCTATAAAATAACAATATTACATCACTGTTAATTTCCTGATTTTTATAATGTACCATACATAGGTAATATGTAAAACTCTTATTCCTTTAAACTTTTTATTTTGAAATAATCCTAGACTCAGGTAAAAGTTACAAAAATAGTAGCTTTTAAATATACATATAGGACATAACTTCTATATATCTTTCAACTAGTTTTCCCTAATTATAACATTTTTAACTCACTATAAAATATTCTATCTGCTCCAGAAAATTAATACAGATACAATACTATTAAGTAACATACAGACTTTAATCACATTTTACCAGTTGTGCCATTTAAGTCCCATTTTCAGTCCAGCACACACTCCAAGATCCCATATTCACTTAGTAATCCAATCTCCATATCTGCAGTCTCTAGTTTCTCATGATGTCCTGACCAGCTATTCTGTAGACTGCCCCCGAACAGGGGGTTTTTAAATGTTTCTCATGGTTAAAGTTAATGCATTTTTGTTGAGGATAATACAGGAGTGCGCCCTTCCCAGAGTTCCATATGAAGAGTTGAATTCTATCAGTATTAATCAACGCAGGAGATATATTAATTTTGATCGACTAGCTAAGGGGATGTCTGTTAGCTTTCTGCAAGGAAAAGATTTTAATTATATCTTAAACATAGATTGTAAATATAACAATAAATAAATAAACATAAAATCCAACAGTAAACTTTATATCTCCAAAGAAAAGATTTTATTTATATCTTAAATATAAATTATAAATATAAACAATAAATAAATAATATAACTATAAATTTTATTTACATCTCCAAGGAAAAGATTTTATTTTTAAGTTCAACTCAAGGTTAAAGTTACTTTCCATTATGCTACCGAGTATGCCCCAGCTTCCTGACACCAAAGACAATGAGTTTATCAAACTGCCATCCCCACAAAGCTGACCTTACTTCAGACACTAGTTGCATTTTAGGAACTATCCTCAGTTTGAAAGGAGCCCAGGAATTATCACCACAAAACATGGCACCCTGGCATACCAACTATTTAAATTAAAAGAACTTCCCGCATATTTAAGAGGCTTTTCTCTGACATCTTGTCTTCTTAAAATCTGAACCCACCATGGAAGAAAACAGTTACTTCTGGTCCCTTTTCTCAGTTTTCATGTAGCAAAATTCATGTCACAGGAAAAAGGACTGAAGTCTGTCAACATGTACAGGTAGGCTTTTGTCACCATTGTTCTCTATTTTGGTCCTATTAAATATTCTAAAGAGAATCATTAACAACCCATTATCTGTTCTGTGGGTTCAACATATTGTCCAAAGTCATTGTATGTTTCTCCAAGCCCACTGAATTCTTTTAAAAGCATTTACCACTCCATTGACAATTATCTACCCTCCTCTTTCTCCCTATCACCTCTGAAAAAGGGGGATATAAGCTTCTGAATCAGGTTGGGCTTGTGGGTAATCAAACCACATGATTCCCTCTTTGCACGTAGTAAATTTTGTCATTTCTTCTATTGAATCTGTTTGTTGGCAATTCATCCTAGCAAAACTTCAGAAGGAGGAGGGGAAATTCCCCTTTGCCCCTCCATTTCCGACCAGCAAACCAGGAACTCCGAGGTCCCTAAGCCTACCTTTAAGTTCAATAATTTGCTAGGAAATATCACAGAACACACTGAAAGCTCTTATGTTTACAGTTCTTTATAGGCAAAGGACACAAGTTAGAACTAACCTGATATAGCGAAGCATAGGGTAAGTCTTAGGAGAGTTTCAAGCACAATCCTCCTGCTCCAGGCAAGGACACATTCCCCTCCCAGCATTGAAATGGGCAAGAGTTAAGAGTACTGCCAACCAGGAAGCTCCCTGGAACCTCATTGTCCAGAGTTTTCACTGTGGTTTCACAATGTAGACATGATAGAATCTTTGCCCACATGGTTGAGCTCCATCTCCAGCCTCCTTCTTCCCCCACTCTTCACATTTATTAGTCTTTCTGGATATTCAGCTCCCACCCTGAGTCATCTCCTTAGCAAAAACAATCTAGGAGGATACCATGAGTCATGTCATTAATAAATAAATAAATATATCATGTGTCTTCTGGCTCACCATGAATACCAAGGACATTCCTGTTGGTCAAGAAATTCCAAGAAATAGAGGTTATCTCCGGGGAACCAGGGTTAAAGGGAAGACCTCTCTTTAGATTCAGACAAAATCCTTTACACATTTTGTTTCCTTTAGCTTTTGAGTATCTTGTGGGAAGATATTTAGAGACCATAGTCTCAAAAAATATCCTGTTCCTCATCATTCTTTTGCCACTAATTTATTTAGCATCAGCAACTTACTTTCAAAATATTAAAAAGAAACAATGTGCATATATTTTAGAAAGATAGGAAGAGAGAATTAAAAAGAAAATATGCTAACCTTTGGGAAATATAGGTAAAGGGCCCATAGAAATTCTGTATATTATTCTTAGAGCTTTTCTATGAAACTGAAATTGTGTAAAATTGGAAGGCTAAACATAACTCAATTTTTATATTAATTACATATTTTAATGGTATCATTTGTTGGCTTGAAACAAAAAACAATTGTATGACTTCAAAGATAAATCTTTCAATTATGAGTAATGTTAATATGTTGTCAGATTCCCCTAAAATTATTAGAGTATTCATTAATTCCTAGTTCTCAAGTAAAAACACAGAGCAGTCTGTAGAAGATAGGAATTGTTGGATAGTATCTGCATTCTTGCTTCTGAAAATAGACATAAAGAGGGCTTAGGCATTTGACCTGTCTATTAAGTATTCTCTTTAATTAAATTGTCTTAGGGTCTACTCAGGGAACTTATGAAGTAACTCCAGAGAATAGTGAATTGTTTCAGCCCAGGGTTTTTAGAAAAAGCTTAACTAATGCTTATTAAAAGCTTGTTTAAAATTATTTTAATCAAACTAAAATAAAATTGTGGAGATTCTATTATCATAATTAATAGGTCTTTGAAAATGTAGAAAGGATAATGGTAAAGTGTTAATTTCAATTATAACTGTGTATTCGTGAAGAAAAAACTCTCAAATAATAAAATATGTTTTGGTAATAGATTAAAATTTGAGACAAATGCCTTGCAGGAAAATAAAACAGATAGGAAAAAATATGTAGTTCAAAATCAGCAATTCAGCATTAATTTGTAGATTTGTTTTGTGGTACCATTAAGATTTGTAGTGAGCACTTGTTTTGCCCACATTAAACACTAGTTTGTAATAACCACAACTGCATTATTTTCCCTGCATGACTAAACTGCTTCATGAAAGAAGGTGTCATCTTTTGAGTAGTTTGGGCCACATTTCCACTGGCAGCAGCCAAGTGGCTATATGCTGCCAGTTCATTGGGACAAGTCCAGGAGTCAGAGTTTGCCAGTGTGCTGGGAGAGGTCCAGCCACTTTTTGGATGTTGAATGGCCTTACCTGGAAGAGTGCTGGCAGTCAGAATGGAGCAATTCCCTGAGCTGAGCTCAACAGCCTATAGACATGGGTCAAGAGTCCTGTACTGGCTAAGTAAGGCTCAGGTGACTTCAGAGCAGGTTGCTGGGGGGAATTCAGCAAACCACTGAGATAAATCCACTAGAAACCATCTGACAATAAATTAAGGGAAAATTCAATGGCAGTACTCCAAAAGCTATAAAAGCAATCCATTAGAAATTAGAAACATTGCATAGATCTGTAAGGGGAATTCTTGGCATTCTGGTGAGCACACTATTTTTTTTTTCTTTCTTTTGCTATTTATTGTAGAAGGACATATCAGAATGGTACAGGAACATTAAATCAAATTTTAAAATATCTACTTAATAAAAATACTTACATGCTATATTAAGCTATGTACACTCACAATGTCTCCTATAATTCTAACACTATACATAACTCAAAGCTAACTAGTATAGAATAAGTTTGAATCACATTTTGTATCATGTCTTCTAGTATTGCTAATATGGTTAAAGGTTATGGGGTACTGGTATAGGTTGAAATACAATCTAATATTTGAAAAGAAATTTATAAATAAGAATAAAATCAGTTCTTCAAAATGAAAAGAAAGAAAACTCCAATTTAGTTTTGAAATTGAGTAATTTTGTTATTCTTGGAGGGGGGCAATTTTGACATTCAATTTAGTATCAATAATAAAGAAAATTCATCTCAAAACTTTTATCACTTCTTTAAAAGCCTATTTAGTCATTTGTTTATTTATATCAATTACAGTTGAAATTTTGGGGTTTATACTACAAATAGATATTTATGATATCTTTCAGAAGTAAAGACAAAAGAGACAAATTACAACAAAAATTCAAAAATTCTGTTTTAAACTTTACCTTCTTAAATATTTATTTCAGTCAAGACATGTTAGTTTCTGAAGGATGTTGATCTACGGTTCAATCAATTACTGAGTCACTACTATTTATCAGACTAGTATTTTGGTACTACAGTATAAGAAACTTACAGAATAAGACACTATCATACTGTGGGGGAGCTTATTATCTTAAATATGTTCAAATTGCTATCTATTTCACACTTGGTCACAGATTTTCAAATTAAATAAAGAAGAAAACCAATAGTACCCTAAATCTAAAATGACTAATTTAATTATGCATTCTCTAAGTAAGTAACAGCAGATAATCACAATTCAAATGGTTAAAATTTAAGGAAAAACTTGTCATTTATAATAAGCTTTTGAGAAATCAACAGAAGCAGATGATATAGCAAAATACATTTAAACAGGAAGAAAATCTTTCATTTTTTTCCTAATTTATAATTTTACTATATTAATACACCATTTCCTAGAATGCATGGTGAAGAGGGTCTAAGCATTGTAGGATTAAGAAAATACAAATTGTCTCGCCTATTTGGAATGAAGCCATTTTAAAATCAGCCAGGTGACCTGTATGATCTTTGGTACACAGGACAAGGCAGGATGAGGGAGCTAGCTGTTTTCCCTGGTGTGTGTTGGTAGAACACCCTCACATTTCTGGACAAGGACATGGTACACTATAATTTGGTTGCTTTCAGAAAAACTTGTTTACTAGTTGAAAATTGTGTTATAAGATAATAATAGGTTAGAATTTACAATGCTTGCAAAACACGTATTGATATTTAATCAGGGTGTTGTTTAAACAGCTGATCCTATGAAATTTTGCACAAATATTGAATTTTTCTGGTATCATTCTGGACATATTCAAGGACTCTTCTATATTACTTTTCAAGTAACAGTATCAAAATAGCTTGCGATTCATAATCATTCTGTGCTTAACTTTAAAATGTCAGCACTTGTGTTCTGTTGGAATAACTGCACTGAATCTGGGGTTCTATAAACCACAAATAAAACATTTTCAGACATTTCCTTTGTTCTTTTGTCATTATAGAAGATGAACATAAACAGGTCATGTGAATCATATGGTTTTTAAAGAAAATAGTGTCACATTTACATACACTGAAATTAATCCTTTATTTAAATATAATCAGGTTTATTTATTAAAAATAAATGATTAATAACATTATCTTAAAAGGTTTCTGCTGTTTAACATTACAAGGTTATGATGCAGATAGAACTTTGAATAGAGAAGTTAAGAGTCAATTAGAGGGCTGGGGATGTGGCTCAGCGGTAGGGCGCTTGCCTAGCACGTGCGCGGCCCGGGTTCGATCCTCAGCACCACATACAAATAAACGCATTGTGTACAACTAAAGCAAATAAATAAATATTTTCTTAAAAAGTCAATTAAAAGTACAACAAAGTATATCTGTAATCCTAGCAGCTCAGGAGGCTAAGGCCCAAGGATAGAAAGTCCCAGGCCAGCCTTAGCACTTTAGCAAGGCCCTAAGCAATTTAGCAAGACACTATTTCAAAATAAATAACAAAAAGGACTGGGGATGTGGCTCAGTAGTAGAACATACCTGGGTTCAATCCCTAGTTAAAAAAAAAAAAAGTCTACTTAATATTTAGCACCCTATTTACCATTATCTTGCATTTTCCAGCTTGATTCTCATATCAACAGTCTGAAGTAGCTGGGAGATGCTATTTACTGCCATGTATAATAAAAGGAAATAAATGCATACAAAATCATAGATTTGAATAAGGTCATATCATAAAATTTCAAGTCATAGATACTAGAAGTCAGCCCAAGTCCTCTGATTTTAATGCTTAGATACTTTCTAACACAAAAGTTTGCCTGTGTCATAATTATTGATTCATGGGCATAATATCTAACTTGAATTTCACAGATCATTTGAGAAACTCTGAGTTTGGACCATAATCACTAACTAACTTGGTAATATAAGGTCTAGATAAACATTATAAACTTGGGGCTAGGGTTTTAGCTCAGTGGCAGAGTGCTTGCCTAGCACATGTGAGGCACTGGGTTCTATCCTCAGAATCACATAAAAATAAACAAATAAAATAAAGGCATTCCATCCATCTACAACTACAAATAATAATAATAATAATAATAATAATAATAATAATAATAGCTTACTTTAAATAGTCTTATTTCAGAAAAACAGAAGTATGGGTGCAAGTGGTTTAGACTTGGAAATCTGCCATTTCAAGCTAGTTGGCTTTTTGTCCTGTTCATTGTCACAGCCTCCTTATCACAATATGGCTGCTATAGCTCAAGACTGCATCTTTGTTTATCCATGTCCAAACTCAAATAAGAGACTGTCAGGAATTCACTTAAAAAAAAAAAAAGCAACTTTTCACTCAGTGATTCCACCTATATCTCATTGGGCAGAATTGGACATGATCACTTCTAGCTGCAGAACCATGAAAGTGAGGGAAACATTTTTTTTTAATTTTTACAGTAGTAGGTGACCAAAGGGAAAGAAATTGGAATGATTGAGGGCTAGCCAGTTTACACTCTCTGCCACACAGGAGGCAGTCAGAAAAGACCCAGAAAACCATTCCTGCCCTCAAGCAAGCTCACATTCTAGAATCAGAAATATGAAATAATCTCATAAACAGCTGTAATACCGGGTAGAGATGAGATGTATTTCTCATAGAAATGAAGATTGAAGTGTTCCAGGCATTCAGAGAGGGAGCAGCTATAACTCTTCTTGCCCACATTTTTTTTTCTCATATTACAACCATTTATTCTATTGGTTAGATTAAGCAGGACCCTTTAAATAGCAAAGGAGAGCTGAGAAGGAAAGGAATGCATGGGCTTATAGGCTAAAGAACCAAGCCATGCCTGGACCCAGGGGATTGATGGCAGTTTTATCAGGTTCTGTCCCTCTCTTCCTATCAGCTCTACTTTTTCTGGCCTGACTTCACTCCTAAGAATGTTCCTCTGAAATTTTTTGCAAAAGTCGTTGGCAGCTCTGGATTTATTTGACATTTCAAGGAACAATCTCAGTCCTGTGGCTATCTTTAGTGAAAGCCCCGGAGATGCTATTGTTGCCCTGGCTTGGTCACATGCCTGTCTACTCTGAACCAGTCACCCATCACCATGACCAGGGGTGTGAGGAATATTATTGGCAAGCCTGAATTGCATGGTAAATTTGGCATTGGTGGGTATAGTTGTGGGGAGGGAGACACTAAGGGTGTTGAAGGCTTTTGATAAACACTCCCATGTCAGAAAAGAATATTTGGGCTCTTCTGGAGACAGTGTCTAAGAGGCATTCAGAATGGTCCAGCATGTGACATACCATTTGGGGCTTTCCTATGAAACAGCCTCTGATAAACCTAGGCTGTCTCAAACAAACCCTTGGCAATAGAATTGGTTTCCTTTATGGCAAGAATGTTGGGAAGGCACCAAAATCTTCATGTGGTGTGTACCCAGACAGACTTCAGGAGTTCATGCCTGAGACCTAAAATTCTGATGTGATTATCTAAAAAAGATAAAACATTAAAAAAAAAAAAAAAAAAAAAAAAAAAAACATATCAGCAGCGCCTATGGGGTGCTATGAGCACTGTATTGTGTCAGTGCCTGGATCACCGTTTGCTTTCCTTATTGAGAAGCAGAAAATCATTGTGTAAATGTTGACGACATGAACACAGAGTCAAAAGGCTAAATTAACAACAACAACAAAGAGTCTTTGAGTGATAAAAGTTCAGAAGGCAAGACAAAAGAAAAAGAAAAAAAAAAAAAAAAAAAAAAAACAGAAAAGAAAAGGAGTATTTCCTAAAAGGTAAAGATAAAATAACGGATGCCCACTATAAAATGGATGATTATAATTCCAGGAGCAGGAATAATGAGTCTCTACACATTTTAGTCCCATGGAATCTAAGCAGGAAGATGTTGGTTAATAGAGCTGTAATCACACCAACTTGTCCCATTGTTACCAATGGCATGTTGTCATTCCTGGCAATCACCTGTTGCAGGAAAACAGAAATCTAAATTTTGTTGTCTACCAAAATTAGAAAGATGACACTGCTTGTGTGTAAAAGAATTCATGGTACATTGAATATTAAGCATTTTCCCACTGCTTTGAACCACAGAATTCTAGCTATTTACTGTATTTGAGAAACATAATATGCTCCCTATATTCATGCTAGATATTTTATTTTTATTTCGTCACATTTTACAGAATGTATTATCTATCCTGAGCACACACAGAGACACTTACTCTACCACTTTCCTTGACCTTAATTTTCCTTTTCCCTTAGATGAGTGGGCTATTCCTGATGCCACCATTTATCATAACTGCTTTTCTTCTTAGACTTCTGTAACGTGACTTCGATTCTTAACACTCTCCTGAAACTTTACTCCAGAGTTCACCTATTTCAGAGGCCTCATCTCAATCCAAATTTTCCTTGACCTTCATAAGGCTTCTTTTCTTTTTTCTTTCTGTTAATCAATTTCTTGTTTCCTCCATTTGCTTCCTCTCTGGCCCTTCAGAATTTGACTCTAAATTACTGATCCAATATGGTGAACCCCTTCTCATTTTCCCAGAAATGAACTTTCTTCATCAAATTCATGCTGAATCTTCCTTTTTTTGGAAGAGCATCCTCTGCAATCTAAATTGTAACCCTCCATCACAGGTATCTAGACTTCCTGTCTGCAATATTTTTCCTTCATTGAACTCTAATTTTTTTAAAATCAGTATCAATCTATTTGGGAATTATCTACTTAATGTATATTACCTAACTATTGATATTTCCAGTTCTTTGAGAATAATGCTCTTTTGTTTTATCTATTTTCTGGGCTACTCTTAAGTAATTATTGAGCACATCACAAGAATATTACAAAAGTATTTTTAAATATATTTTATAAATAAGCATCTTCTATATTTCTGTGAAATCAGAGAAATTTTGTTAGAGTAGTAGGAGCTGTTTTAAATTTGATGTGTAAAAAAAATTGAAAAAGAGTCATTATGTAAATTAAGCTCTCATGTCCCTAAATGCAAAATTTCTGGGAAGGAAAGGTGTATAATGGCATATCTCAAGGGATGAATACATTCCAGAAACATCAAAGAATAACACTTCAATATTCAGAGCAATTAATATCCATTTTGAAAAATTAAACCCTCCAAAATTAATATCAGCATCACATTTTACGGACACTTAATATTTTAACATTTCCACATTTTAATAAGATTTTAGTAGTACGAAAATAAAGCCATTATAAAAGACAGTTTACATTCTCACTAATTCTCCATGATTTAGAATTTCATATATAGGAAAAAATGAAAGGATAGAAAGGATTAAAGGATACAAAGCATTTTAATTAAGAGCAAATATTCAAGCAGGAAAGGAAGCACCTCAAATTCAAACCTTAATATCTCTAAATACATTAGTAGAAGTAAAAATATTTCTGCCAGTTAAGTACGTCTGATTAAAATTGTCTTGAAATACAACGTTTCTTGAAACAAGCTCCTTTCACAGATTTAAAGATACCGAACCTCTCCTTGTCTAGTGTTTCAACAACCAAAAAAGTCCAGGGCAGACTATGCCTTCCTCGTGATGAAACACACAACCTTCCTTGTTTCAAATCTCAGCTCTTAAATTTCCTTCGACTTCCTTTACTGTTCTGTGCATTTTAAATGCGTGACAAGTAGCTTTCTCTTTCCCTAAATTCCTACAAGTCTTGAATGCAGTTCATTCTTATAGGCTGTTGAAACAATCCTGAGTTGGACTACTTTTTTCACTAACCTGCACTTTTAAATATTTATACTACATATAAAACTCACAGAAAGACTTCACTGGAAAAACTTTATAAGTAAATTTCTTTTGCTGTCATCTTATGCAGCAATTCCAGATCTTATCAATAAACTCCATTTTTTTGTGATCACAAACTGAGGATCAAGCTTTCATACAAAGTCATTCAGAGATACTGAGAGGGCCCTCAGTTTTTCATAGCATTGTCTATTAAGTGGGAATCATGAAGTTTATCTCTAAGTCTATCTTGTTTTATCAGTTATCCATTTATATGTAGTAGTCTTTTTTTCAGATTTATTGTCTCATTTATATATAGAGGGCAGTTATAAAAGTAGATTTGCTTAATAGCTTTAAAGAATGAAGTATTTTATTTTGAAGATCAAATTAATTTAGTGTGCTTATATCTCTGAATAGAATTCTGAAGCACTTTCTGATTTCCACTGATGTGACAATCTTCCGGGATGTTTTCATTATTTATACACAAAAGAGCATCACACCTTAGATTATATCTCTCTATCTCTCTCCCCTCTCCATCTTCTTAGCTGGGCTCATGACTTCCACATAGGGTTTGTTTGTTGAATGAATGGATGAACAAATAATGTTGTCCAGAAATGACCCATCCATATTGTCTTGAAATTTTCTGTGTTAATAAATAACACCAAGTTCCTAAGGAAATTTAAAAGACTCAAGAGTGAGGATAAGCAACATTTTCGGGGGGGGGGGGGACAATATAGGTAAAAGAAAAAAATATTTTCAGCTACATTTTATATAACAGAAAATGTGATATTCTTGTTCTGAAGCATTCATTTATTATTTATCTAATACAAAGACCTTTTTTTTCTTTTGATTTCTTTTATTAGATAATATTCTGGGATCTATATAGTTGTCAGCTAAAATAGTAGCTTATTTTAATACTATGTTGTTTAATGGAATTTACTATCTAGTGAAACAGGTTAATCATTTTTCTTAATTTAAAAGCTATTTCATTATTTCAGAACGATTAATAGCATATTATTTAAATAAGATATTTTCCATTGAAATGAAACTAAGAGTATATGTTTGCTATAAGCTATTAGAATTTTAACTTGTTTTACTTCTTTCAAAATATGCAATTTTCATTACTCATTTCCTTTATAAGAGTCATAGCAAATATCTAAACAGAATGTTGAAGAATTAGTGTAGTTTTTAGCAATTTCATAGCTGATTATTTATAAAATTTATTTTTAGCAACCTTAAGAGCAGTTTGAAATCCCACAAAATAATCTCTGTTTTTTGACATCTTAACTCAGGGATGGCCTTCATCCAAACAGCATAAAACCATTAAAAGATATTAAGCAAGGAAATGGACATTGGACAGAATAGTTTAGAAAAAAAGAAGACAACAAACAAAACACATCAGACAGGGAACCATGACACAGGAATTTCAGCTTTAATTCAGTACTAACTAGCACTATACAATGAGTTATCCTACATCACTCTGGATTCTTATTTACTTAACTGTACAATGAAAAGTTTTATATCAGTGAAACTCAAACTTTTGTATATAGAAAAAAAAATACTGGGATTATTATAAAAGGAAGGTTTCATCACTCTTGTTATATTAATGATTCTTAGTCAATAGGTCCTGGTATTGCTCAATTAGTTCATGCATATGGTCTTAGGAACATGCTGGGGCCCAAATTTCTGATATCCTTTTTGGTTCTGACAGTTCATGAGTCTAAATAAGTGAGACAGATATTGTTGTCCCTATTTTACAGATCAGTTACTATAACTAGCTTAGTAGTCACAGTGATCTTATATGGAGAAATGCAATTAAAACTAATGATTTCAAATTCCTAGTTCAGCATTTTGATCTTCACCCAGTCCACATTGTAGCTGTTTTGCTTCCCCTTCTCTTATACACATAGATTGGACTTCCCAGACAGCCATATAACTGAATTTTGAGCAACAGAATGTAGGTGGAAGTGAACTCCAACTGATAATTATTCATCTACCCCTCCCATACATAATCTTCCAGACTTTTTCCCCACCTTAAAAAAAATTAATAGAAATACTGTGAGGACCTGGATGAGGTAGCGCCCCAAGAAGGACTTGGCCTCAGTCTCTGCCTGGAACGCTGTCACTACCACCCACAGCTCCCAGCAGGCCTGAATTCCAGCATGCCATGAGCAAGAAATAAATTTATACTGTATT
This sequence comes from Tamias sibiricus, assembly GCA_025594165.1. Lineage (NCBI taxonomy): Eukaryota > Metazoa > Chordata > Mammalia > Rodentia > Sciuridae > Tamias > Tamias sibiricus. The sequence goes on from CM046660.1 coordinate 128,702,884, forward strand.
AATCCACTGAGAAATTAGGTTGTGATTTACCCTTAGTAAGATAGCAAGATTGCAATAATATACAACTTTGAGATAGCAACCTTTTTTCTTTCCAGTTTTGTTTTGTACGCCTTTCCTTTCCTTCCTCAGACAGGTCACCCTGTGTGTATTTCCTTGGGATTAGTGGGTGGCATGCATTGAGGATTGGGAGAAAGCAACAGAGCTATTAAACAAATAAGTCTTCAATCCTCCTTATTTTACTTGTAAAAACCTAAAACCAGAAGTAGAAGAGAACACAGGCAAATGTTTTAGCCAAAGACATAACAGTAAAAAAAAACTATCTCTGCTCCCTAGGGATTTCTGTGGGTTGTAGTGGAGGTGTTCTAGCTGTAGCATAAGTATTTCTTCTCATGCTTTCACTCTTCACCCTTTTGGTGAACTTCAGTTCACAAGGAACTGCCAATACCTGCATGTCTGCACTTGAAGGATTTTTCTCCAGAACTGAGGAAAGTCTCACTGCTCCATGAAAAAGAAGGCTGGAAGGGTGGGGGAACCAGTCCTGACCAAGGAAGAGTTGTTGGCTTAATGACATATTTTTCTTTCTCATCCAAACATGTAGCTGAACTATCAAGAGTTGTCCAGGAATACCTCAGTTCCCTCTCCCACAGGTGGACCATCCTTTGTCAGCATTCATATGTAAGATGATGCTCCAGTTTTTCACCTGATTAATGGCTCACCCTAAACAGTCTTCCCTTTCCTGTATTATTTTGCCCATATACCTCCGGGTATTTTCAACATATCTAAAATAAATTCCTTGAGTTCATGTCTTTTGTTGCAAGGTCTGATCCTGGCCAAGTCAAACTAAGACACCAAGAGGCCTATGGATCCTAACACAGAGCTTACCTTCACTTACTTTTAGACCAGAGATACCAGGGCTCTTCAAGATCTTAAAGTTTCAGAGGATGTAGAAGCACAAATAGCTTGTACCTTGTTTCTTGGTTGAAAACAAGAAGACATTAGAGGAAGTCATGGTTTTGTGGTATGCTTAAGCAAGCAAATTCACAAAAGACAAATTTGCAAAAGATCCCATGCCTACCTTTGGTATAAAAGGTAGAGAGAATTGAAAGACATAAAGGAGTGCTGTAAATCTGTCTCAGCAACATCCTGTGTGAGCAAACAAATGAAGTCCATATTCCCCCAGACATTTTGACACAGTGTAAGATTAGCGGCTACAACAAAATCTAGAGTGAGGTATGAAAGGAAGAACCAGAAAAAAACTGATAAAGCTTCCTTAGCTCAGTGGTTGGGGATCCTAATATGCTCGTCAAATTTTATCATAAAGGGTGAAGTGTTATATTTCTGACTTGAAAAATAAGCTTTACTCCTTTTATAATTCTGTGGTTTGTTGGATTATAATTTGATATTATTCATTCCTTCCTCCTCTATAAAACTTTTAGTCCATCCTGTGGGAAAAGTATTAATTCCTGGCTCTCTAATTTTAGGCTTGGCACTATGACATTTTTTGAGCAATGGAATATGAGTTGGCCTTCCAAATGTTGTATTTGAGCAGAATATTTAAGAAGAATTATGTGCTTCAATTTAGAAATGCTAAAATAAAATAAAATGGAGACCAGACTTGGAAATCCCCCAGAAAACAAAACCAGTTAGGCCAAAATTTAACTTAGCAAAATTTAGGTTAGTTACCTATATAAATTCCTCTGATAATCATAGATGAAACACCATCTAAACATGGTATAAAATTATCACCTTTAACCAGTTACCTGCTACCTGAAGACCCCACTGTGATAATCAATCATTGTAGAGGTTAGCTTACATCTTCATTTTGGATTTATAAGCCTGCTGGCCATGCAGTGCCTCTGAGCTTCTTCTCAGCACTTTTTGTTTGAAATATCCTGGTTCATGTACTGTTTTTACAACTTATGTCTCCAAATGAAGAGATATGCAACGTACATGTCATGTAAATGGAAATGAAAGTTTTGATGTTTAAGCCATTGAAATCAAAGGGGTGCTTAGTAACACTGAAAAACTGATACACCTACTAGGGAGAAAATTGGACCAAGGCAAGCAAAAAAAGTTGTAATACATGAATCACTGTATCACCTTCCAAAGATGGACAAAAATACCAGTTTACCCTTTGGTGCAATTGCTATTCCACATCCCACATCTAAGAGTCACTGCTTTTCCTCTCTGAAAATCAAGAAGCAATTCTCACAATGTGACTAAATATATTAGTATGTTGGGGTGGGGAAAAAGGAATGTAAAGACTAACACTATTTTAAAGCTTTCTGTGAGGAAGTTTTGATCTCATTATCATGAAAAGTTGGAAGGCATTCTCTTTTTAAATGATTGGAAAGTTTAAAATGCAAGTTGGGAATTCACATGAATGCTTAGAACTATGAGTCACTGAAAAATCCTGGAAATGCTGTTAAAATAGTTCCACAGTCCTCCTCCTAGCTCCGCCTTTCTCAAAGCATTCTAATTTTTTGGAATACTGGGTGTAGATGGAAGGGTAGAGGAGATCATCAAGTTTTATGTTTTTGTTTGGTACTTTTTCCTCAGTTTTACTGAGGTATAATTAACAAAAAGATGATATACTGTTACAATATACAATGCAATGTTTTGATAAAGGAATATGTTGAAAAGGAATTACCACAATCAAGCTAATGTACCCAAGCCATCACCTCACCTTGGTATAATTTGTGTGTGTGTGTGTGTGTGTGTGTGTGTGTGGTGAGAATATTTAAGATGTACTCTTTAATAATCCTAAATATAAATTATTAATTATAATAATCATGATGTAAATAGATCTTCAATACTATCCATTCCAAATGAAACTTTGTACTCTTGGAAAGACCAACATCTTCCCATTTCCCGCCTTCATTGCCCTACCCCCACCAGCCCCTGAAGACCATCATTACTTCTGCTTTTTTGAGTTTGGCTTCTTTAGATTACATACATGTGAGATCACAGCCGTTCTGTGCCTGTTTCACTTAAGATAATGTCCTCCGGGTTCCTTCCTGTTGTCACAAATGACAGGATTTCCTTCCTTTTTAAGATGGAATGATATTCTGTGTGTGTGTGTGTGTGTGTGTGTGTGTGTGTATCCATTTTATCCATTCATTTCTCAGGACACAGGTTGTTTCCATATCATGGCTACTCCTAACAATGTTGCAATGAACATGAAAGTGGAGATCACTCTTTGACATACTGATCTTCTTTTAGATATATAACAAGCATTTGGATTACAAGATCATATGGTGTTTCTATGTTTCAGGTTTTTTGAGGAAATTCAGCGCTATTTTTCATAATGGCTGTACTGATTTACATCACCACCAACAATGAACAATGTTTTCCTTCTCTCCACATATCTTTCTTTCTTTCTGATAATAGCCATTTTAACAGGTATGATTTCAATTTGCACTTCCCTGATTACTAGTGATGTGGAGCATTTTTTCCTATACCTATTGGCTATTTATATGGCTTTTTTTCTTTGGAAATATATTGCCAATTCTGTTGTTTTCCTCATATTTAGTTGTTTGAGTTGTTTGGTATTTATAATCTCCATGGACAATTTTTATCCATGTACTGATGGATTATTTTTAGGTTGATGTTTCATGATCACTTTAAAAATGAGATTAGTTTTCAGATAATAAAAGAATAAAGAATTGAATTGGATAAAAAGAGTACATAGATATTTATGCCATGAACATATCAGTGTTAGGTTTAGTGTTAATTTGCTAGGTGATAGGATGATGGCCTAAAAGAAAGAACATCATTTATCATTGTTTTTGTGAATTATTTGTACTGTGGTATAAGGATGACAAATTTTACTGGGCATGGTGGTGCACACTGTAATCTCAGAGGCTTGGGAGGCTGAAGCAGGAGGATCCCAAGTTCAAAGCCAGCCTCAGCAAATTAGTAAGACCCTGTCTTGAAATAAAAAAAAAAAAAAAAAGTAAATAAATAAAATAAAATAAAATGGCTGGGGGACAGACATAGCTCAGTGGTAAAGTGCCCCTGGGTTAAATCCCCAGTACCACCCCAAAATTGTGACATGAACCATTTAGCTTCATTTACTCTGTGTGTGTGTGTCATAATTTTATACACAAACTCCTGACTTACTAGCATAAGCTTTTACTACTTTACTTCTACTTTCAACTAACGCACTTAGTTAAGCACAATTGCATAAGCGGCTTTGACTTTTTTTTTTTTTTTTTTTTTTTCCTCTTCTTTCTTTATGGCTTTTTAAAACATATTTTCTTTTAAACCTTAAAACCAACCTTCTTAATTCTTCTTTTCATCCTCATCCAGAAATGGCTTTTGGCCGGCTCGGCTTTTTTTGAGAAAAGATAAAAATTTCTTATTTAATGACTTGTTCAAATGACTTCTTATACAAGGAACTGAGATTTCTTCTTGTCTTCTTAGCTCTTTAACTTTTCTATACCCTCCCCTCCAAATTTGCTAATCTTTTTTTCTCTGCAATTCTTACTAAAACAAAGAATGAATTGTTTAGGCTCCTATGAATCACGAGAAAAATCTCTCTACTTCATAGCTGCATCCCAAGCCTTCCTGATCTCTCAAGGATTTTACTCTGTTGTCTGTTACACTGAAGTCATCAATGTTCTTTTTTTGCAATTCTTACTACAAAGAATATTGTTTATCTTGTCCATCATCAAACAGCATCCAGGTAGACTGAACAGTATGTCAGGTGCCAGTGGGTGTGGCACAGATCACTGCGCTAGTGGGCCACCACACCTGTTTTACCATCTTCCTGGGCACACAATTAGTTTGCATGTCCCAGCTTCCTTTATATTTAAGAATGTTTTTGTTGCTAATTTTCACTCAATGAAATGTGAACAATAGTGATGCAGTATGCCCCCCAAACCCTCCCATGTGTTATTTGCCATGATATATACCTTCCTAGGTGGGTGCTGACAACAGGAATGTTTGTAGCTTTGTGAGACTTCTTAAATCTCTAATAAGAGAAGGGCTTCTCACCAGTTAGGACTAACTAATTTAGACACTAAATGAGCAACAAATAAATTAAGCCACTGAGATTTTGGATTAGTCTGTTAAAGCAGCTCACATTACTTAACTAACCAAGTGGCAAGAACAGAATCAGGGAAACTAATTAGGAGGCTATTACGGTATTCCATTTCTCTATTCCTTTTTAAAACTGAACTCCTCAAAAGAATGACCAATGTCTCCAATTTTTCTTCTAGTCACCCTTTCATTTTAATGTCACTATCAAAAATCTCTTCTAAATTCTACATCACCCCAACCGTAAACTATCATTGAATTATCATTGATCATTCCCTATGCATAAGTGTCTTTTTCACATTGTTCTCTGTCATTCTCTTTTGGCACAGCCTACCTCACTGAGCAATATTCAAACACTTTTGCAGAATCTTTCTAATCTTCCTGATTTGTACATATTCAGAGACTTTGAGCTCATTTATCTGAACTCCACTGTTCTCTCTCAATTGTTAGGTAATGTTATCATTTCTATGACTGTGATATATCTAGTTAAAGGCTCCCCTACAATTTGTAACTCTAGTTTACACTTACACTTAGCATTACATATGTGAATATTCAATAGCTCACTTATCTAATGGACTGTATGTCCTATTGACATTTCAAAATCGACATGGCCTTAATCAAACTTTGCTTTTCCCTATTCTCTCTGCCACTGCTCTCCTAATGATCCCTACCTAAGTAAATTATAATTTCATTCTTCAGTTACCCCAATAAAAAATACCTTTGATGACCCTGTTTTTCCTGTGTCTCATATTTAACTTAGTGAAGAAGTCTTTCCAACTTACTTTTAAAATATAGACTGAACCAACCACTTTTCCATACCTTCACCATTGCTCCCTTGATCCAAATCATTTGATTTCTTTCCTGGATTACTTAGTAGCTTCTAACCAGCCTCCCTGTTTCTACTCTTGACTCCCTAGATTCTGTTTTCATTATAAGTAGACAGAGTGGTGCTCTTGAAACACAAGTTGAATCATGTCACTTCTTTGTTCAGACCCTTCAATTGCTTTCCATCCCACACACAATGTATTACAAGCAATTATTGGGACTTGAAATCCCTATGTGTTCTGACTTTCAGTTACATCTACAAGTGCAACTTTTATTACCTAACTCCTGAGCTCAAGGCCCATTGGCCACCTGCTGATTTTACTCTGGTTCATTTTTGCACTTTATTTAGGCTTTCCTCAAATGGCTCCTTTTAAGAGTCCTCCTCTGATGCACTTCTTTGAAATCAGTGGCCTTCCCTCAGTTCTTATTTTCTATCCTCTTGCCATGTACCACTTTTTCTTCAGAGCATTTTTTACTACTTGACATGTAATACGCTTCTTTCTGCATATCATAGAGGTCGGTAAATATGTGTGGAGTAAATAAAAACTATAGTGAAGTAGATAAGGGAAAGTGAAAATAAATCATGACAGGCTAGGTAGAAGCCAGCAAGTCTCTGGCTTTTTAAAGAAAAAATTAATATCGTATTACTAATTAATGCTAATGACCAGCAAAGTGCTCAGAGTATACAGAGGTAGTCCACACGTGTTTGTATGAATGGAAAGTATTGCTAAGTGATTTCTATGTCTTAATAAGTGATTTATTTTAAAAAGTGCCATAAAATGTGGGTCCATGGTTTCTCTTAATTAAATGTTCATTAAATGTCTACTGTATGTCAGGCACAGTTCTAGATCTGGATATTAAAAAAAAAATAACAACAATTAATAAAAATTCCTGACCTCTTGCAATTTATACAATCACTGACTTATGGGTAGTTTTGTTTTTTTTTTTTTTTTTTTCCTTTAAGCTTTTTGTTATAGTTTAGATGGGAAATTTTCCCCAAAGGCCTATGTGCTAAATTTTTGTCCCTAGAATTGGTTATTGTGAGGTGGTAGAACCTTTTTGAGATGGGACCTAGTGAATGATCCTTAGGTCATTGGGAACCCTGGCCTCTTTCCCTTCCCTCATGAGCTCCCTGGCTTGTGATGTAAGTAGTTTTGCTCAACCATGCACTCCAGCCATGATGTGCTGCCTCATCAGAAGTCCAAAGCTATATATGTGAAATATATGTAATAAGGGATTTGTAGTGGAGCTCCTTATGAAAGGTCTCCCCAGCCCACTGACCACTCCCACCACCAATACTCTGATAACTCACAGCCTGTGACTCTTATCAATACCACTGTCCTGTGCCCTAGACTTACTTGGAGTTCTCACAGACATCTCCAACTAGATAATTCTGGTACTGACCTCATCTGCTCCATGACTATCCAGCAACTTGTCTTCCTGAGATACCTGCTTGAAAAAAATGTATGTTACTATCTACTCAATTGTTCTAGATTGGGATACAAATATTTCCTAAATTGCACTGCTTGCTAGTTTGTCTGACCTTCATCACCCAACTGAACTCAGGCAACTGCCTTGGAACAGGTGTCCCTGCTTCTGCTTCATCTTCAATCCAGACTAGCCAAATTGCCCAAATGCTTTTATACTGCATACAAATATTATCTGCTTTAAGATCTGTGCTGGTTCCCATTACTCTTAGTAAACTGTCCAAATTTCTTAATGTATTTTACAAAGCCCTCATTATCTCACTTCTGACTCTCTTACAAACCTGATTTTTCCTAGTATATTCCTCCCTCTCCTCTTTCCCCTTCTCCATCCAATATTTTATGCTACACCCATATTGGGGAACACAACCTTACTGCAGGAGCTACCCTGCTATACTTCTCTCATGGCCTTTTACACACCCTCTTTGCTAATGTTACCCAGCCCTTTAAGTTACAGATAACATATTCTCAGAATTCTCTTTCCCTATGAGAGTTTGAGGGATGTCCCTTCTATATAATAGGCATCCAGACCTAATCCGTCATTGACCTTGCCATTCCATAATGGAATTTTGTTCCCTATGAGATTGTAAACTGCTTAAAAGCACAGTACTTGAAAGGCAAGAAAGATGTTATCTAATAAATATTTATTGAAAAGGACAAATCAATGAACAAATGAATGAATAAGAAATTGCAAAATGCTGTGGGGGCACCTGGGGAAGACACAAAGTCCTGAGTAGACGACAGAAACAATATTATTTGGGTGGAGAGAGATAGACCACCCTTAGAGAAACCTTTGAATTGACTGAAGGACTGATGACAATCACCTCTGGAATGATTTCCAGAGAGTAATTTCTAACCCATGGAAAAGACCTAAAGTTGAAAGTAAAGAGAGAGAGTGATACAGAGCATTTTTTGGTGGGTTATAGAAATAGAGAAATCAGAAATGGTATGTTGGCAGATTTGGAGCAGCAGGAACTTATTGGAAATTAAGTAGGGAAAGGTCTGAATTTGGGGAATATGGACTTCTTAATTTATATACTTTGCATAATATATCCAAAAACACATTTAAAAAAGAAACTAAAAGAAATTAGCTGTTAGGAACATAAGTTAAAAATTTATCATTCTGAATTTCAATGGCAGCAAAAAGTAAAATATTTAAAGTAATTAATAAAATATGAGGATGAAAAGGTAAAATTCATTTTTCTATAAAGAAAATGGACAAAAAAAAACAATGGAAAATGACTTTAGGAGGTGGAAAAATGCTCATTCATTTAAAATATCAGTCTATTTTATGAAACAAGATTAGTAAAACTATCACATTTAACATTTAAAAGATAATTTTTGAATAATTCTGAACTTTATACCAGTGAACAAAAATGAATAATCAAAGAAGATAAGCATAAAAGTAAATATATTCAGGCATTATCTCTCTGCTTCCACTTCTTAACCTTCATTAATTGACATTTGAATTTAATTTTTTTTTAAATTTGGGCATTTTGGCAATGCTATTTTTTTTACCTTGAATTTTTATGTTGTGGGTTTATATCTTTAAATGCAGATATTAAATCTCAATAACCTTTTTTAAAATTAGAGTTTATTCATTGAGCCTATGTATTTTCCTTTTAAAATACTATTTTAGTTATTTTCCTAACTACAAAGTGAATACATTTACATTGTGGAGATTTTGGAATTGTATGAAGAAAAGAAAAAAGTCACTTAAACCATCAGAAATGACATTAGACATAACCAACTCCTATTCTTTGTTGATACTTACACTTGGGCCAAATACTCAGTAAAAACACCTAGGGAGGCTCCCATGGTAATTTTTGGATGATGTCCATTCTAATTGATCTAACATATATTTTGATTATTGAATACAAAATTGTAATAATTTACATATTTTACACATTTTTATTATAATCACTTCTTATATTCATTTCAAAGTTTGAAATTAACTTATATTTCTATTCCATCAAATGAATGAGGTAGAAAGAACTTAGACCATATTAATCCTTAGTACTAATAACATAAACAGAAAATTCCAGTGGGTAGTGGGGGATGGAATGAGTGGTCTGTCAATTTACCAACCTTTCTTATCTTTCAATATTGAAAAGAAAAGTAGCGCTAAACATACTGAAAGCTGTTCAACTTGTGTCTCAGAAGACATTAAAGTTGACTTTAAGTCTTAGATGATAGAATGAATTCCCTAGACCTCCATTCATTCATTCAGCATTATTCAGTTATTTACCAATGGCTGCATTTGTGCCACTCTCCAAAGTAATGAAGAGATGTTATCATTAACTTAGAGTCAACCTGAAGGGATGCTTTAATGGTATCACTGAAAAGTGAGTGTTTAATGACAGATGTCCATCTTAATCTCAACATCTACTATGGGAACAGATAGTTAAATATTCATTATTCATTTAATGATTCTTGAAAGCAGTTTTCACATAGGTCAGTCTTATTGTTGATGTCATGTATTAACAATAATTAATTAAAGACACTTATATAAGAACTAAGACTAAGTGTCTTTAGATATGATTTCATTTAATTCTCTTGTACTTCAGTACTAGCTATCTATAAAATCGCCAAAATTAAACCTGTTTTAAAGATGAAAAGGTTTGTGATTGGTTTCATGTCACACACCTAGTGGCAACAGCAGCAAATTTTGAGAATATGTCTGTGAAACTTGCAAGCCCATGTTCTTTCTCACAATTTCTCTTTCTTGTCTCTATCAAAAGAGTTGGGGCTGGGGTTGTGGCTTAGTGGTAGAGCACTCACCTAGCATGTGTGAGGCATTGGGTTCAACTCTCAACATCACATAAATAAGTAAGTAAGTAAATAAATAAATAAATAATAAAAAGGTGTCCATCTACAAGTAAAAAAACAATTTTTTTTAAATGGTTAAGACTATGGGCTATTAAATCAACCTTACGGGATTTGAATTCCAACTCCAATTCTTCTTTTTTTCTTTTTTTAAAATTTGGTCTAATTAGTTATACATGACAGCAGAACACATTTTGATCCATTGTATACAAATGGAGCACAACTTTTCATTTCTCTGGTTGTACATGATATAGAGCCTCACCATAAGTGTAGTCATACATGTACCTAGGGTAATGATGTCCATCTCATTCTACCATCTTTCCTGTCCCCATGCCCCATCTCCTCCCCTCCCTCCCTTTTGCCCAATCAAAATCCTCCCCCACATTATGAATCAGCATCCACTTATCATAGAGAACATTTGGCCTTTGGTATTTGGGGATTGGTTTACTTCACTTAGTATGATTTTCTCCAACTTCATCCATTTACCTGCAAATGCCATGATTTTATTCTTTTAATGCTGAGTAATATTGCATTGTATATATATACACCACAGATTCTTTGTCCATTCATCTATTGAAGGCATATAGATTGGTTACACAGTTTAGCTATTGTGAATTGAGCTGGTATAAGCATTGATGTGGCTGCATCACTATAGTATGCTGATTTTAAGTCCTTTGGGTATAGACCGAGGAGTGGCATAGTCTCAACTCCAATTCTTACTGTATAATGCTTCAACAAGTCATTTGACCTAAGACTCAGTTGCTCACTTGAAAAATGAAGACTTATCTCTATCATAGGGCTACTGTGAAAATTAAGTGAGATCATTCACATGAAAATGTTTGCTATGTGATGATTGCTCAATGAGAAAGAGATATTATTGGTATATCTGTTGTTTCTCTATAATCATATCAAAGTAGGCTAAGCAATAAGAATTCAACTTTAGATAAATAACCTAAGGTATAGAAAGGGAAAATAATTTATTCATAATCTTTTAAAAAGAGGAATCAAGATGTAGAACTTGGGTCTTCTTGCTGTTCCAGTGTTCCTAATAATCTACCATATTGCTTTATCTTTTCAGGAATGAAACAAAAAGATGTTTATTCTCTCTGTGTAAAAACTTCCCAAGTAAAATACTGGAAAGTATCTCTAAGTGTAAAATTTCATCCCCTAAGTCTTCTTCACAGTATGACAGAACAGGATCACGTGAAAGTCTAAGTGCTTTGTAACTACAGGCAGGTTTTTGAACCAAATCACTTATTTCCTTCTATAAGTTTTTGAAACTATGAGACTGCAGTTTTTTAAAAATAATAATTCTGTATGTAAGCTTTTCCTGTTGTGAGCCTTGAAGTCAAACTAGGGAAATTCAACTTCAAGGCAAATGTACTATTGAGAACAGATGAGGGACAGCCCATAAGCTGGCCCATTCTTACTCCTGACCTAAAAAAAAAAAAAAAAAAAAAAAATCTGGCACTTAATAGAGGCTCCCTGTTAGATCCATGAGTTTGGAAATGGAAGTTGCATCAGGATTACATGGTATAAGTCTCTGATCAGTGGCAAAAACTTCTACACAGATAAGATACCATAGCTCATAGCAATATAAAAGTCTTCTTAAGTTTTAGGGCTTCTAAATACCAAGCTTAGGGGTTCCACTGGCAAACCCAAAATGCCAACAGGAAAAATGAGTCTACATAAGCTTATTTATTAATTAGTAGAGCAGATAATTAACTTAAGCTCTGTTAGTAATTTTGCTTTGGTTTTTGTTTTATATTGTGCTGTTTTCCTCCAGAACTACCTTCATGTCTCCTGTCAGGCAAGAGTAGTGGAAGGTCAGTATTGGGTTGTACCTCCTCATGAGTCTTATACACAGTGAAAATTTCAAGCAGTTTTGCCTAAGAGATCAATGATAATACCTAGTATGGTTTAGCAGTTTCAGTCTCAGAGATTAGAGGAACTCTGTACCCCGTATACAATGAATTGGGGATACTGATATGTGGGTTTTTTTTTTTTTTTTCCCTAAAACGGAGAGTAAGATGCATGTTTTCCAGAAGCCATCGTAAGCCCAGAAACACAAAAACATGCTGATTTTAAATGGTACAGTATAAATTATTCTTGTTAGAGGACCAAAAAATAATAATATTTAAAGATATTTGGATTTGGAGAATTTTGGAAAGTTTTCAGTGTGTTTGAAAAGTGGTAGGAGCATCATTAGTTGCAAAGTCATTAGATAAAAGTGATTTATCTGTGTTGCTTCTGACTGTCTTATTAAATACTGAAGTGCATTTAAATCCACTAATATTAGACAAAGGAGATTTCACTGTGGACGACTCAGCTACATTTTCACATTCGCTTGGTAGGTTGAAGCTTTCCTGGCATCAATCTCTCAATAGATGGAAATTAATATCTCTGATTCTGACTCTATTCTAGAAGCTTGCTGTTATCTGATGGTATGTTAATTGTGCTCCATGAGTTGTAAGCCTGTCCCTCAGCCTAGAGAGTTCATTAGGCTGTCTATGAGGTGAAAAGAGGAGCAGGAAGCCAGTGCGAGTTGTTCATTGCCTCATGACTCAATTCTAATCACTTCAGCCCCCGTGACTGACAGAGAAATGCTCTCCACTGTGATTGAGGGTATTGATTTCCCAACCCCTTTCGGGGCACACTGGAGAGACACAATCAGAGGC